>JANFAA010000056.1:0-168083 GCA_024663435.1 Pisolithus sp. B1
TGGACCTTTGGAAGGCCATTGGCACCCATCAACGGATCGATTGCGTGGACGTCTCGCATGGACAGCTCGTTGGCCCTAGCAACGAAGAAGAGGGAGGGGGGGGGGGGGGGGGAATACATAAGCGTGAGAAGAGGTAGCTGGGGAAAGGAGTGAGATGTACCGATTCGGACGACGTCGCCGTACTTTTGGTGTAGCCTAGTGTAGTATTCGTGTTGCTTTCCATCTGAGGAGATCCAGGCCATCCAGAACTTGGAGATACGACAAGGAATGGGACCGGGGTATCGGGCGAGGGGATGGAGAGGGAGAGACGGTAAGCGACGACGGAGAGGAGAAGAAATGAGTAGTAGAGGGTGAATACGACGAGCAAGGGGTGAGAGGTGGACGAGAAGGCGGGGCGGAGGAGGAGAAAGAGGGCAAGGGGCGGTGCGAGGAGGAGAGCCAGGTGAGAGCGAGGATTTACGGGCTCATAGCGGTTGAATACGAGATGGCACGCCTGATACCCTGTCGCATCAGATAATATTGGAGGAGGACGGAGGGAGAGACTCACGAGTGCAGCGGCGAGGATGGCGAGGATGGCATCTGGGAGACTGGTGGCCATGTGAGGGGAGGACACAGGAGAGGACGGGACCCGGTGGACGAGAGACGCTGCTTACTTTGGCGATTTAAGGAGGAGAGGAACGCTGACGAATAAGGGAACCCGTCGAAGGGATCGACTTGCTGACAATCAAAGAGCATGGCGTGCAGACAGACAGACAGTCTAGAGAGAGAGAAAGGACGTGCTAGTGCATACTACGGTGACGGAATACTCCCACTATGTCCGTGGACTTAAGCATTTCTCCGTGCCTGTCCCATCACGCCCATCAAATGACGTAACTCTCAGATCACGCGGGCAGATCCAACGCCATCTCAACATCTCCTCAACGCAGCACCCACCGTACTACTCGTACAGCTGCTGCTCAGCTAGGCACCGGACACACACACACACACACATTCACCGTCGTCGTGGGCCATGCACTGGCTGACTCCCAGCACAGGCAGGGTTGTACTGATGCAACACTTGATTTTTGATCTCATCGCTTGACAAAAATGACAGCCCAAACGTGCACCCACAAACATCGGGTCGCTCCTCGCGTGCCCTAAGATCCCGCCCCCCTCCTTCCTTCTGTTATCGGTATCCATTTTCATCTCCGTGTGACGGCGGCACTGCGGCACTCCGACGCACCTCTCGTAGCCATGCCAGCACACCTCCCCCACACAAGACCGGGCTGGCAGCGACGCCTCTATGGAACTTAAAGACCCAGTCAATCATCGTCGACGTCGACGTTCTTCTCGCCCCCCACACACCTTTTTTGGTAATTCTCCACCTTTTTGGCTACTGTCAGACGAATATATTCTAGTCTCCGGCGTACACGTTTTTGAAACATTGTCAAGCGCGGCTGCGTGCAAGCTTTCGTTGCTGTGTATTTATCCCCATCGTTCCATCGGTATTTCTTGCAGCACCAAAAGCACATGATGATACGGCCCAATCATTCGTTTGGCCTTGAGGCTCCCATACACCACCTCCATTCTCGAAACGCAGAGACGGAGCTGCGCTAGGCCCGATACGCCACTTGGCCTGATCCCGGGTTATCTTCGGCGCGCCACTACCTTTTACTGTATCGTTTTCCACATTCGCACCCATCGCCATCGTAGCTCTCATGTCAGCAGTCCCGCCTCACTTTGCACCATCAAGTCAAAAACATGTCCTGACTCCTTGGGAATTTCCATCTTTGGCGTGCCGGGGCCGGCACGGGTCTCTGACGGGCGGCTGTCCATGCATTATTTTTGGCCGCCCGGCTCTATCGTTCAAGGGGTAGACTAGCCAGCACACCGGGAAGAATTATCATACCGCACACTCCCCCTGTTCCCGGCTCGAGAAACGCCGACTACGCTAAGTGGGCAGGTGAAACTTGTGAGGCTGGGTACGGGGCTCATGTATATACCGAGGAACTGGTGACAAGATTGAATTCGGTTTCTATTCACAGGTACTCCTCACAAGACTCATCTCAAATTCATCACCAGACAGCCACGCACTTCTTCTAGATCCCCGCCGCAGACCAGACCGGTCTAGGAACAGCTTCAGAAACTCCCGTGGTCCAAGCAGATTTCATTGTGGGTCCTTGTTCTCCGAGGAAAAGAACGAACGAGCGAACGTGCTGACAGATCTCATATACACGCCCTATACAGTTGACAAGCGACAATTGACTAGTATATGCATGAAAGGACAGCCTCATAACTTGTGGGGCTGGGTACGGGGCTCATCCATATACCGAGGAACTGGTGACAAGACTGAATTCGGTTTCTATTCACAAGACTCATCTCAAATTCATCACCAAAGAGCCACGCTCTTTCTCTAGATCCCCGCCGCAGACCAGACCGGTCTGGGAACAGCTTCAGAAACTCCTGTGGTCCAAGCAGATTTCGTTGTGGGTCCTTGTTCTCCGAGGAAAAGAACGAACGAGCGAACGTGCTGACAGATCTCATATACACGCCCCTATACAGTTGACAAGCGACAATTGACTAGTATATGCGTGAAAGGGCAGCCTGATAAGCCCGAAGTTCCGGGTACCTCACTCATTGACAAGTAGTGGTCCTGAATAGGACCGCAAGGCGTAAAATAATGTGCACCTCGACCAAGATGTCGCCGTTTGTGGGGCCTTCGACGTGGGATCATGATTAATGGATGAGGGATGGTTTGCGGTAACGATGTGAGTCAGGCGAGAAACGCGGTAGGATGCAGGCGTGAGTACACTTCTAACCAAGCGAGTACAACGTTCACGTTGCATATTATCCGATCCTTACACGCCCAAAATTGGCCAAGTACATACAGAAAAATAGAAGCACTCCCCACGACGCCTACGTAAAAAAAAATGGAATAATGGAACAAAGCCCGCTGTCGTGAAGCTTGTTGTGCGTCGTGAGTAACTTAACATCAGGCCTTCGAAAAGTACACGTCTGCTCGTGTCCCAAAACAGAAAAAAAAAAAATCCGTTATCTCATTTGATGACCAGTAATAATGGGGTGCATCACACTTGTCCAAGCATTAATATTGGCGTGATGTATCCGAGGGGGATCCGAGATTGAGGAAGGTGGATGTGCGTGGAGGGGATGATACGGCAAGGCTGCGCCCCGCAAAGTGCCGTGTTACAATGCTCTATGCGCACCATACATGACTGTATGTCGGAGACTGCGGAATGCACGCTGATATGCATTTCGTCCTCGTTTGTCAGGACAGGTGCGGACGCAGCAATTCCTCCCCTTCTCCCAAATCCCGCAGTACATGTTGAGATAACCTGCCTGGACAGTGCCTTCTTGTATCAAACTTTAAAGCGTTACACCCAAAGGTGAGGCGAGATACGAATGCAGAGTTCACCTAAATAATAATAAAAATATTACAGACAATCAGACCAGGAGTTACGCCGCAACACCGATCAGGTCTCCCAGAACTCGACCTTCCGAAATGACAATGTGAAAGGTTCCCCCCCTTGATACATTCATGATGGTAAGTGGCGGCGGCAGGAGCTACACCATCTAATGCTGCTTACATGTGAGCACGTTCTGTCAATTAAATATGCGCCCGCACATACCCGGAACTTACAGGGACACTAAAACAACGGCGTCCAATAGGCGTCCATAGCATCGCAGCCAACCGTCTCCAAGTAAGGCAGTGGTGCTCTCGTCCGCGGATTCGCGGCGTTTCCGGCAGACTCCAGGTACCCGGGTGGCCTTGTATTAAGAGCTTAAACCTGTTCGTCAGGCGTGTTCTGATAGAAGGTCCGCAGGACCCTGCAACCTCGTTTGTCACGATGTCGATCATCCGGCCGCATCAGTAAGCTTATGGAGTAGTGACAACGGTATTGGGAACTTGCCCCACGCCGAGTGACTGGACGGGCATGAAACAGAAGGTAGTGATGGAATAAACTCCCCGTCTCGAATTGGGGTGGTGCATATTGTGTAACGCCCGGATGAGCCAGTGCAACAGCGTTTGACGGATGGCTAGAACCTGCTTGTTCATCCACTTCGGCCGAACGAACGGGGAGCAACAGCGAACGGTCCAGATGCTCACGACTCCTCCGTGCCACGTTCCTATAGACACTCTACTGCCTGGGGGGGTTTACAGCCCAGACAATGGTCTGCGCATCTCTATCATCCAAGGAAGGAGTGTATGCCACAAAGCCAAGATGGGAGGACGAAGCCCGGTGTCCCCCGAATTCTTTCCGAAAGCCAAGGCAACAAGAAGTCGTCTACTGTTGTTACGCCCGTCGGCACGGGCTTCTCAGGATCTCCAATCCAAGCAAGGAGACCATTGTCCAGAACTAGCAGCAGGAAGCAACATTTGCAAAAAAAAAAAAACAACCCACCCGATAAGCACGGATGAAGACGTGGGTGTGGGGTCGACCTACAAGATGGTTTTTGAACATGGACTTGGCCCCCGAAGGCGTTGCTCTGGCTACCGCCGCTGAAGGAGAAGAAGAGAACGCGGAGGACCGTACGGAAAGTCGATCTCCCTCTTGGCGAGAAATTTCCAACTGAAACAGCCTTCGAGCGGTGTTCCGAGGAGACTGTATGTATATCTCGTCTTCGAGAGAACGCATGATTAAAAGTACAGGATAGCAGGCAGGTCTTGGCTCTCTAGAAATTGCCAATTACCCCATTGTATTTGCCATCCCGGTCCGTCTACTCGGCGACTGTTGTTCAAGCCTGAGTGCGCATTGCAAAAACCAGATACAGCACGCCGCCCTCGGCATATCCTCGTCCATGAATGCGCCGTCTCCGTACACATCTGTTGCAAATGTACACTGGTACTGCCAGCGTCTTCTTATTCCTCCGCGGCTCGAAGCCGGTCAAAGGAATCCACCGGATGGAAAGAGCGGAAGCCGTGGATACTACACGACTAGTACGTATGTACCGAGTCATTTTTTCCTCATATCGTATCTTCATGGATGCATGCGCGGTCACACATCGCCGAGATGCTTCCGACCGAACCAATGCTGAGAAATGCCTTTAAGCAAAGTACGTACGGATCTCGGAAAGGAAGCGCCTAAACATCCATGCACGAGGTACATAAAACTTGGAAGCTTTGTTGTACCGCGGCACTTCGATCCTGTCATATTTGATGGCGTTCCGTCGGTTGGCGGCGGTCGTGTTGCCCAATAACAAAAGGCACTGTGAGACCCACGATGACGCAATGCAGTTGAGTGGTGGAGTAGGGTCGGTCGTGATAATGAAAGGGATTGCCGTTCGAATGTATCGTGGCCGTGGCCGTGCGGAAGTGCCCTAACAAGAAGACTGCTGAAACTCGTACAAAGTTGTGAGCTTTCAGTACTTGGTGGAATCGATCGTGGCAGCGAAAACCCCGGCCAAGAGTATTCACCGACTGATCACACGTGTCATATTCCTACATGGCAGTTTAGGAAATAACACATAGAGGAGAAGAGGAAGGATAATTGGGAAACGTACCTCCTCTACGCCACTACGGTTCGCCAGAAAGTTCTGACAGTGACAAGGGCCTCAACAAGTCGAGAATTAACTTATACGACATGTTTCCTCGCAGGCGGAAGATAACGGACGGGATCTTTGCTCAAAGCCAGTGCAAGAAAAAGCGTCGTTGATGAAAGTAAAATGCAGGTAAGTGCATATGTACCAGCCTTGGCAAGTCTCACACGATTGTGTGACACCGCGTTATGGCCGGCAGGTCCCTCGGCAACGAACTGCGACGCTCTCTATACTTGCCCGCTTTTCATCACCGTACCAATAACGAGTCGTCGATGGAAGGGTCCAAACTAGCGGTGTACATCCGGCACTCGATCCGTGAATCGGTATGTAGAGCTTAGATTCCAGACAACAACCCGAGTGTTCCGTGGACTTCATACTGTATAACGAACCCGTCGGACAATAACTACTAGTCCGTTATACTGTCAGTGTGCTGACTTTTCCGCAGGAGTAGCCTAGCGAATCCACGATAATTACAGTGAGTGTGATGGTGGAATGGATTCTTTGCTTATTGATTGTCGCCATCAAACAGACGTTATTTGACGGCTCGTCTCCAGGAACTCGATTTTCGACCGCTTCTAGTCAATAACCAACCGTCGAGGAGACGACGACTCCCATCCCTCATGCGAACTCAGACTTGTCCATTTCCTGCGGTTAGGGAAATTTTATATAAAGAACAATGAGTTGCGTCAGCGGGCCCTTCTACTTTGCATGCGATGTCATACCACGAAGCCACTGTTGGATGTAAAAATTAACTGGTCGGCGCCTTCAATCATCCTCAGCAACAGCAATTGATTCTCGGAAGTACATATGAGTGTGAGTGACTGATTCCCGGAATGAAGCCTGAAAACTAGTCGCGAACGCTCGCTGGTTTTCTGAGCTGGAAAGGAGCGCCGGAGGAGTAGATAGACAGACGAAGGGGGCTGGATATGGCGAGGAATCACGGTCAATTGGCGGTTAAGTACGACCTCTGGCTTGGTACGGCGAGACGGGAACTGGGTAGTTTCCCACAGCTGCAAGTGTAATGATGTTGATAACCGTCAGTCGTTCCGCCGGCCACGGCAACCGCTATCAGCTTGTGGACGTAACCTGTACCACCACACTCAATGTCAATGACATCTTCTCTGGACTCTCGCCAGGGTTCAGGCGAAGCGTCGACCCTCAGGCGAGCGCTCCCCCGATCGTGCACGTTCTACAAGGCTAACACGTTGCATTCCGAGATAGTGCGCACAACGAGCGCTCGCTGAACCGCGCTGAATTAGATCGGCTGCGAAAGAGGACGCGAGAGGTATCCAAACAGTTTCGCCTCGCCAACGCCGGTGTACAAGAGCAGAGAGATGTCATACTTGCCTCGCGTTCGACGTCAGCAGACCTCATCAGCCACCTGCCCGCCGAAGTGCTTTTGCGCATCATCGAACTCGTTCTTCAAAACCCACTTGTGGGATGCGACCCTCACCGTCACGTCAAACGCGAACTGGCTAGCTTGTCACGTCATTGGAGAAACCTGATCTTGGGCACTCCAAGCCTGTGGAATTGCATCAGGATATCCAGACCTTGGGACGTTCCCTTTGTCGAGGCACACGTCGCAAGGAGTGCAGAATGTCCTCTTGACATAGAGGTTTACTGGGAATGTTTTCACGGATACGACCGGTGTCCAATACGGAACAGGATTAACGTTGTGCGTCGTTGTCGACATCGCTGGCGAAGTCTGGTCCTCAGAGACATAGACAAGAACCTCATTGCATCATCGATTTTTGCTCGGGAGTCCATTGCGCTCAAACGTCTCACCGTCATCGATGACTACCTGATTCCCCTATTTCGGTTCAGTCCCAGTGTGGACTGGACATCGGTAGACTACCTAGAACTTCAAACCTGCATCAATCTCAGCTGCCTCTCGAATTTCTCTAGCCTAAAAACTCTGATTATACGCATCCCATATTCCTGGCCTTCACGAATCCGCATAGCACTTTCTCTACAGAAACTGAAAACGCTTTCGTTATCTGGATTCACCGGGGGTTTGAAGTTTCGCCCCGACACTCTCCACTTTCCACTTCTCGACTCTCTCTCGGTTAAAGTAAACCACGCGCGCGAGTTGATGGAGGCGATTGTGGCTCCAAACCTCCGTCATGTTCGCTACGCACCATATAGTTGCGACAGCGACACGTCTAGTGTTTTCGGCAATCTTTCATCCAAATTTCTCAGCGTCGAGCGTCTCTCCCTCTGTGATTACACAGAACTCCGGCAGACGGCAAGAAACACTAACGCGGAGTCAGCTCGGGCTGTTTCCCAGGCATCTGACGTGGAGTCAGCTCGGACTATTTCCGCGGCATTTCCAAGTGTGCGCCACGTGGAGATTCATGCGAGACACGTCAAAGCCTTTTTCGACACAAAGGCCGCATGTCCAGCGGATGGCTGGAAGCACTTGCAAGTCTTGAAAGTAGAGAGTCCGTTCGAAGACGAGATATCCGCCTTGAAAGAGTGGCTCAGACGGCGAAGTTTGGAAGGAAAACCTATGCTGGATGTGATTATAATGGACACCCTGTTGATTTTTTCCGACTCGAGACGATCTGCGTTATACGAATCGTTCCGCCCGTACTGTAATGTGGTGGTTCCCGTGGACTTCGATCTGACATCCGGTTTGTCGTTGTCGGTAAGCACCCTTCATGACACGTGCATGTTCAATGGATACTCAGGAATTCCGTCTCATTCCAATCAGGACACACCTTGTGAACTTCCGCGTTATCTCTATTCGAGTGGCCAAACTTCCAGCACTCCACGGGCTGACGACAACTCGGAGCGGCGGTGTGAGTTTTGTATTTGATCGTTAGCATCGTTACTGGGTCAGGGTCAGGACTGCGATCGAAGGACAGCGAACTCATGCAAGGTCGATTTTACAAATGTAGTACAGTAGTTCTGAAGGCTTGGTGAGCGAGGGAGTCCTTGGGTATATACACGTTTACCTAGAACTTGGACACCGAAGTTTAAACTTTGAAGCTTGGAGCTTGAAATGTGTTGGTACTTACCCAAGCAGTGCTGGTCCTTGGTGGTGTTGTCCGTAGACATTACCCGTCAGCTTCCTCACAAGCCATGCGCCAGTATCGAGCACTGAATACCGCTGGGAATCGTTCTGGTGGCTCCAGGTAGGCAGGAGGCTGGGTTTCCACCGTGGGTTTCAGGGTTGTCGGTTGTTGGAGCGCCGAACGCAGACACTCCGAAAAGACCATTCGGAAACTCGTCCGTACTTGGTGGTGTTCTCCATGGACATTTCCCACCGACTTCCTCGCAAGCAATCCACCAGTATCGAGCACTGAATACCGCTGGAAATCGTTCCGGGGCTCCAGGCAGGGAGGAGGCTCGGTTTCCACCGTGGGTCTCCGGCTCGATGGTTGTTGGAGCACCGACTCCGAGAAGTTGACCACGGACCATTCGGAAACTCGTATTTTGACCTTCATTTCGGAGAAAGATAGACTCAAAACTATGGAATGAGTTACTACTCACCATTACAAGGGCGACCACCGGCGCTTCCACAGGCGTCTTGTCGATCTCCCCGTCAAGTCTCAACGTTTATGTTCCTGGGTACTCGGAGACTCCACTCTCGGTGGTGAAACGTTCGATGCCGACCGGCCTTTGACTTTTTGTTGCTCTCGACCCAGGAAGTCCGTGTCATGTGGTCTTTCTGTCCTGTAGGCTCGTAGTTTCCACCACCACCACCATTATCACTTAAACGTGCATCGGTATTCATTACCGCAGAACCTGGATGCCTGGTAATGTCATACCCAACGTTTTTGAACGCAGGTAAGTACATACCAGCCTCAAATCTCGCACGATTTTGTGACATCGCGTTATGGCCAGTAGGCCCCTCGGTAACGAACTGCGACGCTCCCCTATACTTGCCGACTTTTCATCAGCGTACTAACGAGTCGTCGATGGAATGGTTCAAATTAGGGGTGTATATCTGACGCTCGATCCGCGAATCGGTATGTGGAGATCACATTCCAGATAATAACCTGCAAGTGCCCCGTCGACTGCATATAGTGAACTTGACAATAGCTGCTGGTCTGTTCTACCGACAGTGTGCTAGCTTTTCTCCAGGAGTAGCGTAACAAATCTACGATAATCACAGTGAGTATGATCACAAATGGATTTTTTGCCTATTAACCGTTACCATCAAGCAGATGTTTGACGGCTCCATGACTCGCATGGATTCCTCGACTTTTGAGCTTCCCTACTTGTCAGTAACTGGAGGGAGACGACGACGTTCGTCCCTCATGCTAGTTGAAACCTGTCCCTCTCCAGCGGTTTGGGAAAGTTCGAGGAACAATGACTTGTGTCAGCACGCCATCTGCCTTGCATGTGATGGCCTATGACGAAGCTGCTTTTAGATATGAAAATCAACATGGTAAATCGCCTTGAATCAACCTGGGTCAGAAACAGCAATTGATTCTCGGAAGTACATATGGGTGTGAGTGACTCATTTCCGGTATGAAACCTTTAAACTAGTCGCGAGCCTCACTCGCTGGCTTTCCGAGCTGGAAAGGAGCGACGGAGCAGTAGATAAGCAGACGAAGCGGGCTAGATATGGCGAGGGTTTATGGTCAATTGGCGGTTAAGTGTGACCGGTTGACCTCTCTGGCTTGGTCTGCTATGCAGTCCTGACTCCTCCGTAGTACCAAATTACGTCAGCGTACGGTCAGACAAGAATTGGGTAGTTTCCCACAGCCTCAAGCGTATGTTCATCGTCAGCCGTTCTGCTGGCCTGCCTAGAACACGGCAACCGCTATCAGTTTGTGGGTATAAGCTATGCCACGACACTCAATGTCAATGTCAACTTCTCTCGACCTTAGCCGGGGTTCAGGCGAAGCGTCGACCCTCACGTGAGCGTTATTCCGATGCGTTCATGTTCTAGAAGGCTAACAAGTGTCATTCCGAGATAGTGAGCGCGACGAGCGCTCACTGGGACGAGCTGAATTGGATCAGTTGCGGGAGAAGGAACGGGACATACTCGATCAGCTCCACCACATCCGCACCGTTACAGCAACACGAAGAGACCAAATACGTGCCTCGTGTCCGACATCAGCAGATCTCATTAGCCACCTCCCCGCCGAAGTACTTTTGCTCATTATCGAACTCGTTCTTCAAAGCCCACTCGTGGGATGCGACCCTCACCGTCACATCAAACGCGAACTAGCTAGTTTGTCACGCCGTTGGAGAAACCTGATCTTGGACTCTCCAAGCCTATGGAATCGCATCAGGATATGTGAACCTTGGGACGTTCCCTTCGTTAAGGCACACGTTGCAAGGAGCGCAGAATGTCCTCTCGACGTCGAGATTTGTATGAAGGACTGGGACGATTGCGACTGGAGTGCAATAAACGACAGGCTTATCGTTGTGATTCGTTGTCGACACCGCTGGCGTAGTCTGGTGCTCAGAACTACGGAGAAGGACCTCATCATATCATGTATCACATTTGTTTGGTGGTTCATTCCGTTTAAACGTCTCACCATCATCGATGACGGCCTGTCTGACCCGTTTCGGTTCAGTCCCAATGTGGACTGGTCTTCGGTGGACTACCTAGAGCTTCAAACCCGCGTTGATCTCAACTGCCTCTCGAATCTGTCTGGCCTGAAAACTCTACTTGTACGTATCCCACACGTCGGCTCTCCACCAACCCATGTAGCGTTTTCTCTGCTGAAATTGAAAACGCTCTCATTATCTGGGTACACTGGGGATTTACACTTTTGCCTCGAGACCCTCCACTTTCCACTTCTTGACTCTCTTTCGGTTAACGTGACTCATGCGCGGGAGTTGATGGAGGCGATTGTGGCTCCAACCCTCCGTCATGTTTGCTACACACCATATAGTTGCGATAACGACATGTCTAGTGTTTTCGGCAATCTTTCATCCAAGTTTCTCAGCGTCGAGCGTCTCTCCCTCTGTGATTACACAGAACTCTGGCAGACGGCAAGAAACACTAACGTGAAGTCAGCTCAGGCTGTTTCCAAGGCGTTCCCAAATGCGCGCCATGTAGAGCTTCATGCGAGACACGTCGAAGCCTTCTTCGATACAGAAGCAACGTGTCCTGCGGATGGCTGGAAGCACTTGCAAGTTTTGAAAATACAGGGTCTTTTCGGAGACGAGATATCCACCTTGAAAGAGTGGCTCAGACGGCGAAATTTGGAAGGAAAACCAGTACTGGACGTGACCATGATAGACATCCCATCGATCTTTTCCGACTCGAGACGATTTGCGATATACGAATCGTTTCGCCCGTGCTGCAATGTGGTGGTTCCTTTGGGACTCGATCCGACATCCAGTTTATCATCGTCGGTAAGCGCCGCCCTTCATAACACATGCATGTTCAATGAATTTGGTCTCATGCCGATCAGGATATACCTTGGGAACGTCTCCCTTATTCGAGTGCCAGCCAAGCTTCCAGCACTCTATGGGCTGACGACGACTCGAAGCGGCGGTGTGAGTTTTGTATCGGTACTTAGCATAGTTACTGGGTCGGGGGTCAGGACGGCGATCGAAGGAATGAGAACTCATGCAGGGTCGACTTTACAGATGTAGTACAGTAGTTCTGAAGGCTTGGTGACCGAAGGAGTCTTGGGTACATACATATTTGTCTAGAACTCGGGTACCGAAGTTTAAACTTTGATTTTTGAAGTGTGTTGCTACCTACAAGCTGCGCTGGTCCCTTAAGATGTTTGTCCTGACTTCCTCGCAAGCCATGCAGTAGTATCGAGCACTCAATACCACTGGGAATCATTCTGCTGGCTCCAGCAGGGAGGAGGCCCGGTTTCTACCGTGGGTTTCCGGGTCGACGGTTGTCGGAGCTCCGAGTGCAGACACTCTGCAAAGTTGACCACAGACCACTCGGAAACTCCTCTGTACTCAAGGCATTTTAACCTTTATTTTGGAGAAGGATAGACTCGAACTATCAAATCCATTACAAGGGTAACTATCGGCGCTTCTGGCACGTCTTCCTAGCGTCTGTCATCTTTGTATACATGCTAACAGCAGATTCAACAGGCGACGATGTGCAACCAGCCATAGCTGTTTGCAGTGCATGAATCATCCCATAATATACTCATGCCATGCCTATGCCTACAATCTGGTAACTTAGGCGTCTTATCGGTCTCCCTGTCGAGTTTCGACGTTTACGTCCCTGGGTACTCAGAGACTCACCTTCGGTGGTGAAACGTTCGATACCGGCCAGCCTTTGAGTTCTGGTTGCTCTCGACTGAGGAAGTCCATGTCATGTGGTCTTTCTGTCTTGTAGGCTCGCAGTTTCTACTTCCTCCGCCATTATCACCTACACGCGCATCAATATTCATTACCGCAGAACCTGAATGCCTGGCAATGTGGTACCTTACGTTTCTGAATGCAGGTAAGTACATACCAGCCTCAAGTCTCTCACGATTTGTGACACCGCGTTATGGCTGGCAGGCTCCTCGGCTACGAACTGCGATGCTCCCCTATACTTGCCGGCTTTTCATCATCGTGCCAATAGTGGGTCGCCGATGGAAGGGTCCAAATTAGTGGTGTACATTTGACACTCGATGTGTGAATCGGTATGTGGAGCTCAAATTCCAGATAATAACTTACAAGTGTCCCGTCGACTTCGTATAAGAACCCAACAATAACCGCTAGTCTGTTGTACTGACAGCGTGCTAGCTTCCCTTCAGGAGTTCGACGAACGATGACTTGTGTCAGCACGCCATCCGTCTTGCATGTGATGGCCTATGACGAAGCTGCTTTTAGATGTAGAAATCAACATGGTCGATCGCCTTGAATTGTCCCGGGCCAGAAACAGCAATTGACTGTCGAAAGTACATATGAGCGTGAGTGAGTCGCGAGCGCTCGCTGGCTTTCTTGAACTGGAAAAGAGTGACAGAGCAGTAGATAGGCAGACGAAGTGGGTCAGACATGGCGAGGGTTTATGGTCCATTGGCGGTTTAAGTATGTATATGACCTTTAGGCCTGCCGGTCTGTATGTGCAGTCTTAACCCCCTAGCACCAGATTACGTAGTTCCCCACAGCTGCAAGCACAACGCGGTCAGCGGAATGTAGGCCAGTTCTAAATGTTGTGCGAGACTTCAAATAAATTATCAAAGCACAATCTGCGGGCAGAACTTAATGTTCCGCTTCCATTTACGAAGAAAACTTCAAGTTTAATCTGGGTTTGGGTACGCAAACAATGAGTTTTACCTTCAGACTAAACAGAATATTATATCTCAAGTTCCGCACTACATTTAGGACATGTCTAAATTCTGCCAACCGCGTTGTGAAGTGAATGTTTATCGATATTGTCAACCGCCGGCCTATCCCAGAACACGGCAACCCCTATTAGCTTGTGGATGTAAGCTATACCGTCACGACACTCGATGTCAATGTCATCTTCTCTCGACCCTGGCCAGGGTTCAGGCGAGGCGTCGATCCTCAGGTGAGCGCTACCCCGATGTGTTCATGTTTTACGAGGCTAACTCGCCTCATTTCGAGACAGTGCGCGCAACGAGCGCTCACTGGGACGAGCTGCATTAGATCGGTTACGGGAGAAGAAATGGGGTATACTCAACAAACTTCGCCGCATTGGCGTCTTTACACTAATGTGGAGAGAACAAATACGCGCCTCATTGCCGAAATCAGCAGATTTCATTAGCCACCTCCCCGCCGAAGTGCTTTTGCTCATTATTGAACTCGTTCTTCAAAGCCCACTTGTGGGATGCGACCCCCACCGTCACGTCAAACGCGAACTAGCTAGTGTGTCGCGTCATTGGAGAAACCTGATCTTGCACTCTCCAAGCCTATGGAGTAGCATCAGGGTATGCAAACCTTGGGACGTTCCCTTCGTCAAGGCACACGTCGCAAGGAGTGCAGAATGTCCTCTTGACATTGAGTTTTACTGGGAAGGTTCAACCGAATACGACTGGCGCGCAATACGCAGCAGGCTTATCGCTGTGTTTTGTTGTCGGCATCGCTGGCATAGTCTGTTCCTCAAATACATAGGCAAAGACCTCATCCTATCATCAATTTTCGCTCGGCAGTCCATTGCGTTCAAATGTCTCACCATCATCGGTGACTACCCGGTGACTCGCCCATTTTGGTTTAGTCCCAATGTGGACTGGACATCGGTGGACTACCTAGAGTTTCGAGCCTGCGTCGATGTCAACTGCCTCTCGAACCTGTCTAGCCTAGAGACACTGATTATACGCTTCCAAGGCGTCGGCTTTCCACCAACCCATGCAGCGTTTTCTCTGCGGAAGCTGAAAACCCTTTCGTTATCTGACTACACTGGGGATTTAATGTTTCACCCCGACACTCCACTTTCCACTTGCCGACTCTCTTTCGGTTAACGTAACCAATGCACGCGAGTTGATGGAGGGGATTGTGGCTCCAAGCGTCCGTCATGTTCGCTACGCACCATATAATTGCGATAGCGACGTGTCTAGTATTTTCGGCAATCTTTCATCCAAGTTTCTCAGCGTCGAGCGTCTCTCCCTCTGTGATTACACAGAACTCTGGCAAACAGCAAGAAAAACTAACGTGGAGTCAGCTCAAGCTGTTTCCGCGGCATTCCCAAGTGTGCGCCATGTAGAGCTTCATGCGAGACACGTCGAAGCCTTCTTCAATATAGAGGCTGCGTGTCCTGCGGATGGCTGGGAGCACTTGCAAGTCTTGACGTAGAGAGTCTGTTCGAAGACGAGATATCCGCCTTGAAAGAGTGGCTCATACGGCGAACTTTGGAAGGAAAATCAGTACTGGACGTGATCATACTAGACATCCCATCGATTTTTCCCGACTCGAGACGATCTGCGTTTGGCACTCGATCCGACATCCAGTTTGTCATAGTCGGTAAGCACCCACCCTTCATAACACATGCATGTTCAATGCATACTCACGAATTTGGTCTCGTGCTGATCAGGATATACCTTGGGAACGTCTCCCTTATTCGAGTGCCAGCCAAACTTCCAGCCCTCCGTGGGCTGTTGACAGCTCGAAGCGGTGGTGTAAGTTTTGTATCGGTACTTAGCATACTTACTTGGTCGGGGGTCAGGACGGCGATCGAAGGAATGAGAACTCTTGCAGGGTCGACTTTACAGATGTAGTACAGTAGTTCTGAAGGCTCGGTGACCGAAGGAGTCTTGGGTACATACATACATATTTACTTAGAACTCGGGTACCGAAGTTTAAACTCTGATATTTGAAGTGTGTTACTACCTGCCAAGCTGCGCTAGTGCCTGAAGATGTTTCTCTCGACTTCCTCGCAAGCCATCCAGCAGTATCGAGCACCAAATACCACTGGAAATTGTTCCGTTGGCTCCAGGCAGGGGAGGAGGCTCGGTTTCCACCATGGGTTTCCTGGTCGACGGTTGTCGAAGCACCGAACGCAGACACTTGACTACAGACCATTCGGAAACTCGTCCGTACTCAAGGTATTTTCAAAACCTTCATTTTGGAGAAGGATAGACTTGAACTATCAAACGAGTTGTTACTCACTAATACAAAGGTAACCACCGGCGCTTTCACGCCTTTCAAGCGTCTGTCATCTTTGTATACTCGCTGACAGCAGATTCAACAGGTGATGTGCAACTAGGTATGACTGTCTGCAGCGCATGAATCATCCCATAATATACTTATGCCGTGCCCAACGTCGTACCTGCAATATCGTAACTTAGGTGTCTTGCCGGTCTTCCCCCCAAGTTTCGACATTTATGTTCCTGGGTACTCAGAGACCCCCTCTCGATGGTGGAACGGTCGATGCCGGCCCTTGACTTTTGGTTTCCCTCTACCGACGAAGTCCTTGTCATGTGGTCTGTTCTGTCTTGTAGGCTCGCAGTTTCTAATTCCTCTACTATTATCACTTACACGTGCATCAGTATTCATTAATGCAGAACCTGAATGCCTGGTGATGTCATACCCGACGTTTTTGGCAAGTCCTGCTTTGTGTCATTGCGGCGCCACCCCAGTTCCTTTTGCTCCAGCACAGCTCGAGCCCTAAACCACTTTCTTGTGGAGAACGGGCCGAGGGATATCTCCGGTACGACACCCGTTGATGAGCGGGACAGACGTCAATTTCTCTTCAAGGATTCGCCATATACTACATACGATGTACAGGCAAATTGAGTACGTGAAAGACTCCCGTTCTCGTTACGCCACTCCGAGAAGTGAGGGGTTAGAGAAGCACCCTACCTGTTCGCGTGTGCATATGTATGGTGGGTGGAGAAGGAAGCCAACACGCTGCGGCAAATGTGGGCACTGTCTTTCGTACTCTGGAACATGTGCTTTATCGTCGATGTATAGGGAGGCTAACCGGCCCATGACCCTCCGCACTATGTTTTTGCGCTCGACACCACCCAGGATTCAAGGAACTTGATTTCTTGGTTCATTGCAGGACCCCATTTACGAAACGGAATTCGCTTTCCGTGCACCGTGCGTATGGCAGTCGATTTCCCTACTCCTTGACATGCATGGGCATGCCCTTCAGGTTGCACGATGGCTTGCCCCTCCTGCCGCGTTTCTGATGTCAACTCTTCATAGTTGAATAGCGTTACCGGTAGAAGCGATGCTTGGACGTGTAGCGCAAGCAGAGCAGGAAAATATAGCACTACTTGCGTGCCTACACCACTCTTCGTGTGGACCAATATGTCTCTTTCTACTCGTCCTGCGAGTCCTTGGAGTTGACTACGATGTTAAAGGGTGAGTTGAGACAATACTCTCGATTTGGAAGCATGACGATGACTCCACAGAATGATGGAAACAAACATGCCTCTCGTGCATGCCATCTAGTATCACAGAAGGTTCCCAATTCATAGCATCTTCGCATTCAACGGCAACGTAAAGGACTACCATGGAGTATGAACGTTGCATCGTCTAAGCGCAAGGTACAGATATGAGGTGAGGGCGACAACGTCCTAGTCCCATTTTAATTTTTACGAGTTCCTGTCGAGCCGCCAACAGGGCCCGTAGACGGCATGACATGTGCCGGACAGATAAATATCAGACAATGAGTCGGGGCTCCGACAATGATTGAACGTCCGACCACGTTGCACACTGGCACTGCTCAGAGGCCGTTGTATTTTCTTGGACGATTGGGGTTTAATACAGTGCAGAACCACCACCCACGAGCAGGCTGCTACTATGTATTCAAAGTGTAGACGGGGGATAAGAGACTGGAATACAGAGGATATGTACATATAGAGTTCGATATGTGGGCAGTGCCGACCTGAAGGTGCGGTATCTGATAGTGGCTGAGTGTTGAGGGTCGTTGTACACGAGAATCCAACGAAAACGTTTCGACTTGGTCTGCTGCGGATACTCTCAGTCGTGTAATGTTCCTGACAGGTTCTGGAGCCGTGCTGATAGTAGCAAATGCCATTGAACAGAGAGAGAGCGACTGGTTCTTTGGGGAAGAGCCAGAAACGGAAATTAAACGTAAGTTACTATAGGTTACGACACGATTCCCACGGGCGTTTCTCCCCGCACTCTGAAACTTAAATAGACAGACCCGAATTCATTCGGCCCAGTTTGCAAACGCACAGTCATGTCCTCCGTCGCTGCGGCCAGAGCCTTCAGGAGCCTGACTCACCACCGTCAGCCATCCTCGCTGCGCGCGTTCCACTCTCCATTCGTTGTGCTCAAGGCAACGAGTCCCCTGACATCTTCTCTCGCTCCTTCTGCGACCGTCTCACCCGTAAGCGCGCCCTTATCATCATACGAGAAACAGGTAGATCACTACACTTCTGAACCACACGTCTCGTCTTCTGGGACGCGTACATACGTCGTATCGGAACCCGACCCCTCGAACACCGCGTACGAGGTTCCCTACGGTGCTTACCCCACCTCTGCGCCCTACGTCAACTACCCGCTTGCAGATGCACCCCCAAATTTCGAGGGTAAATACAGTTCCACGAGTACGACCCAACCGCATCCGTACGCGACGAGTGTCCATACCGTTCCGCAGAACAAACACGGTGTTGGCGAGAGTGCTGCCGTGAGGAATGCAGAAGCGCCGGGTGATATGGGGAGGAGAGGTGGCAGTTATGGTGGATTGGGTTTGATGGATGAGAAGACAACCACCAAGAGGACTCGTGGCGTCGAAGTTGGAGAAAAAAAACATGAACAGTCGTTTCGTACCTTGGAGGATAACAAATGACGTAACGACAGTGCTATCTTTCTCTCATTTTCGCCCTCTTCACATTCTGATATGCTTTCTTTGAGAATGTGCATGATCTTGAGTAGTTAACCGTTTACTGTGTCCATATCGTCCCCATTGTTTGGATTTCATGTACTATATTTGCCCTTTCACAGATGCTCTCGTAGCCTTTCCTAAAACCACATTAACAGCTGACGCCTCGTATGAAAAACAAGACTCCCGAGTTGGAAGACTCATAGCGCCGCACCGAGGAGGTGGACGCTGTCCAATGGTCTAGGCTTGGATGGACTAGGAATCTAACAGGAAGAGTGCCAGCGGTACTCAGGAACAGCGGAGCCAGTGCAACGTGAAAGGCTTCATATAGGTAAGGAAGTCTTATATCCCGGTCGAGACTCCACACTAATTTGTACTGTAGCGTGCTGTGCCACCGCTGACCTGCTTATCGTACACCACTAGTTCACCACTCCGTGTCGCCAACAGAGTCAACAGCGAACCATGCCTCTCATTCTAGCAGTCAACGCCGGTTCTTCTTCTCTCAAAATATCTCTTTTCCAGCGACGGGTAAATGACCTGCCGCGCCTTCTTCTGACGTCCTCGACTTCATCCATCTCGTCGCCTCCAGCCAAGTTCAACTTCGAAGTCATCGACGTTCCGGGATCTGAGTCGACGAGCTCCGGCAATAAGGAATCCGTGGAGGAGGGTATTCGAGACCACGAGTCAGCATTTGAACATTTCGTACAGAGGCTTGCTCGGTATGCCGAGGACCTCAAACGAGCTACTCAAGTACCGGACGAAGACAGACTCAATCTCGAGCTCAGCCAGATCCGTAACGTATGCCACCGTGTCGTGCATGGGGGTAACTACCTCGAGCCAGTCGCTATCACGGAACAAACTTATCACCATATCGAACGCTTGTCCGACCTTGCACCGCTGTAAGCAACGGCTTCAGTGCTCCGAGTTCACGCAATTCAATTCGGGTCTGTCTGTAGGCATAACGGTGCAGCTCTCCGGGTAATCCACGCAGCCATGGCGGTCCTTCCGAACTCACGATCGATCGCTTTCTTCGATACGGCTTTTCACAAGCACTTACCTGCTCACGTGGCTGCGTACGCGATCGACCAGAACGTTGCGAGGAAGCGGGGGTTGAGAAAATATGGCTTTCACGGACTGAGCTGTAAGTGTTTTCTTTGACCTCGGTGAGTCGTCATGAAGTAATTGAATGTACTCGAAAACAGACGCCTTCGTCACGCGATCTGTCGCTCAGTACCTCGGAGAGGTGCGTTGATCGATTCTTTTCAGCTACGGGCTGTTATTGGCGTGTACAGGATCCATCCCAGCTCAACATCATTGCCTTGCATATCGGATCCGGAGCATCTGCATGTGCGATTCGCGGTGGAAAATCGATTGACACGTCTATGGGGCTCACGCCGTTGAGCGGTCTTCCCGGCGCGACGCGTGCTGGGGATATCGACCCGAGTTTAATATTTCACTATACGAGTCAGGCGTCGCTGGATGTAGAAAACGGGGGAAGGATCTTGAGCCATAAGGGGGACGCAGCGAGAGAGGTCCACATTAGCGACGTAAGTGGTTTGCCTTGACGCATTCTGTCTAAAACAGTGGACTAAAGGCTAACGTGTATCGCTGGGCAGGCAGAAAGAATTTTGAACACGGAGATGGGATGGAAGGCGCTGGCGGGTACTACCGATTTCGGGGAGATCGTTCGTAAAGCGTTTCCTCGTTCTGTCAGTGAGAAGCCCGACGACAACGAGCACGCGCTCGCATTCAACCTCCTTTTGGACCGCATCTTGCACTTTGTCGGCGCGTATCATCTTGTGTTACAGGGCCACGTGCACGCGCTCGTCTTTGCCGGAGGTGTCGGCGAACATAGTGTCGAGTTAAGAAGCAAGGTGGGAGAGGCTGTGAGTTGTCTGGGCTTCGCAGCTGTGGACGAAAGGGCAAATGAAGGGGTGGAGAAGAAGAAGGGCGTCGTCGTAGATATTGGAAACACTGGACAGTGTGGGAAGAGAGTGCTGGTGTGCCGGACGGACGAACAGGGAGAGATGGCGAGGGAGTGTTCGACGATCGAGGATTTCTGGTGAGTCGTTCCAACGCAGGACTATGATTCGACGGGGGCTTCTTTTCGTAGTTGGAGGTATGTTTTACTATAGTCACTGCTATTCCTGGTGACCGCATCTTCTTTTAATTACCTCCCATTAACGGTACTGTATGCAGACAAGATACACGAACTTGAGACATAGCTAAGTCCAGGTAAATCTCGAGCCGACTCCAGGTGGTGCAGTACTGGGTTCGAGGTGACATATGGGACTCGAGACTCGTCACCCCGAGCTCAATTAACGGTGGGAGGAGTTAAGGACGAGACACGATCATCACGTGAAGTAATTGATTTAGCTGTAGCTCGGACGAGTGGTATGTTCGCTAAGCATGGGCTGATAGATCTATGGAAGAACAGTCGTAGTGATACCATAGACTTGTATTCTCGAACTCGTAATACCTATGTAAGTAGTACAATCACATTCGTTATACTCGTGCATTGACACTCGTCAATCTCATTACACATCATTCAAGTTTCTCAGCTAGTAGTTGGTCGCCCAAAAGACTCACACCAATTCCCTTCTCTTCCAAGTACCGACGGGACTTAAAAAGTGGTCAGTTCATGCACAAAGCACTCTGCAGGAGCAGCACAGGGAAAACATACGGCTTTGTCTTCGGCTGGCATAGTCTTGCGTGTAAAGGGCTTCACCAGGGAGAACGTCACAACTGCGCTGAGAACAGCAAGGCTGCTACCAATCCAGAATGGAGCAGCATTACCCTTCATGGTGTCCGAGCCACCCAGATCTAAATGAACATATGCTGCACATGAGTAATCGTGGCTTGCACGGAGTCCAGCACAAACCTTCAATAATTTGGGGGAAGGCTATAACCATTGGAAATCAGCCTCGAGAGGTCAACTCAAATAGCCTTTGCATGACACATACCCCATGTTCCAATGAAAGCTCCAACTTTTCCAGCTGCAGTTGCAATGACATATATCTGTCCATCGATAGTTGGAGCACCAGTTCTTGCCGCAAGAAGGCGGAGGCAACTGCCAGGGCCTATATTATGACAATACATAAACCGACCGAGCAACCACTTCATCTGACTCTTCATACTCACCGACTTCGCCAAAACATAAAAATATTCCATATATAACCTGCATAACGCTTGAAAAGTTACTACGGGTTCAGATTCAATGGGCTTACAGCAAATGCAGCAACATTGTCAGTGAGTCGATTGTACATTATGCTCATGTAAAAGCCGGTGGCAGCCTGCAAGAGCAAGCCAATGATCTGACAAAATAAAACCTGAATACACGTCGGCCTGGTGGTGTGGATTGCACATACCATAGTTGACTTCAGACTGAGGTAATCAATGAGGAATATGCCGAGCAGGGTTCCTGCAACGGGTTCAATTCACAGAGAATAGAAGGACTAGGTAGGGTACCTGGAACATAAAACAAACTACGGCAGGTCAAAACGATACCCTGCAGGAGTAAAAACAGACAAGCTTACTTAATGACAACGGACCACGCCAACACGATCGATAAGGATGAACTGCCTCCTGTGATGCTGCATTTCGATGAGGGCCAGCACGGTATGCATGATGTACTGTACAAACTTACTTGTTTATGACCGTGGACGAGTATATGCCGAACTGTTGCTGGTCAGAAATATATTCGCATAAGTCGGAGTCCTCTTACCGGGTACCTGTAGATCCTGCGTCAGTGTCATACGCGCCACAAACCAGTAGGTGCACATACATGATAAAATCATAAATGAACCTTGCATTGCCACACCATTTGAATATCAAATCACCATCCACAAGTCAACACAACTACCCACCATGCCAATGACAACCCAAGGACATTCTTCCAATACCGCCTCAGGGTGAGCGAGTAAGGGATCCGTAAATCATCCAATTTGCTGCGATGGTCAGGGTCTGGCCCAGACCGGTCCCAATCACCCAGAAGGTCCAAGTAACCCATATACACGCAGAAGAGAACGAATGCAGGCACAATGCCAAGACCAAGCGAGACACCACAGATGTTGTGGATGTGCTGCTCACCATAGCTAAGCATGATAAGAGAGTCGATCATTATACCATGAGAGACAGGCTTACATCCAGTACAAGACGAGTGGCACGAAAGCAGCAAGCATGACACCAGCATCGATCATCGTTTCTATAGTGAGTCAGCATGGCCACTGACTCATGGACCACAAGTATTGCTCACTGGTACCAAGTATGAACCACCGGTGGTGTGAATTTTTGGTAATGCCATCTTGCTTCGTCCACCGTTCATAAGGAAAGGTTGAACCAGTAGTGTGTCCTCCACCAACATAGAAGGCGAGTGGCATACTTCAGAGCCGTAGCATTAGGTAACTGCTTTGACGAAGGGAACTTGAAACTCACCGTGCGGTAACAAGCAGTTTGACCAATTCACTGACACCCAACCTAAAGTTCTCTGAACCTACCCCATAACTATACACGAACATAGAAGCAATGATGGGAAAAGGAGCAAGTGGCTGCATGCAACATTCAGACACATGAATGAGGTTACACAATGTAGCACGCACCATGCCCGCCTGGATACCATTGAAGAACCATCCAAGAAAGAGCATGCCGAATAAACACCCTTTGGGTATTTAGTCTGCTTGCGATGCGAGCATGGAAGAGACACGAAGTTGACTTACAACCAAACACCGTACTCGCCACCAACCTGCTGTAAAATTGTGTCCCAAATCCACCTCCAGGATATTCACGAGTCAACACTGATGGCGGGATCAATTAGAGCCTTCTTTGTCCACGGATTTACATACGAGTGATGACTGTGACAGCGAGGTCAGTTGAATAATAGATGGGGGTTATACACGTACCTGCTCCGTTGACTCCGATATTGTAGCCTACCGAAACGTCAACTCATCTTGCCGGGATGAACAGATATATGAGCAGGTACTACCATTAAAAAATAGTGCTGTACCACGGCTGATAGCGTAGGTAAAACCCTCTGTTAGTTCCAAGTACTAGTGACCAAATGAAACAAGAACCTACACAAATCGCGCGAGGGACCGCGCAGTTGAGAGCTGCTCAGTTGTTGCAACCATTTCGTAGAAGACTGTCGACGGTAGAAAGCAAGAGGGGGGCTATGCATAACATTGCCCCTTATTATTGCCCCTTTGATTGTTAGACGTTAGGCCATGACCAGGTGTGTCGGAGGGGGTTTCGGTTACACGCATGTATAGTACTGTATTACTGTAAGACGGTCTCAAACCTAGTTCTCACACGTTTCCATTATAGCCCTTTCTCTTCTTCTACCTATCTTCTACCTTAACCTGGCGTCATCCCAAGGTCTTCCAGTTGAGTCTCTCTAAAATGTCATCTTTTGAGAAGCAACTCCAAGCCGAGGAATACTGCGAGGGCGGGAGGGAACGGTATTACAGCGCATTCAATTAATTTGGATTGGATTGGCTGACTACATGTACTACTAAGTAGCCAAGGTACGAAACCCACAGAGACATAGCACACAAGCATCAAAGAGGAAGAATGTACGTCTATCTCGTGAGTGGTAATGTTCTGTGACGTTGCCGCTACTTCCGCCGTCATCAGCCGTTTCTCTCCCTTCCCTCAGGATCGTCGGCTTTTATGAGACATGACAGAAGAAAGAGGGATCGCTAGTTGTGTCAAGGAAAGGCAGCGTCTGACTCTCAGGATCGAAAGGACCACGATTAGGTGGGCGGACGTGAGGACCTAGATCTTCATACAACCAGCTCACATAAACGCAGATAATGGTCAGTCGTTAGCTGGGGAAGGAGCCTTCGGCGCTTTCCCGTACCTCTTTGGTGATAATTAGCTCAAGTCCCATTCCTGCCTTTGCACACCTCGCTAGGGAAATGATCATCTTTCATGCGGTGTTTATAATCTTATGCAAGCCAAGAGCTCGTTGTCAGTATATATCACCAGGATAACATTTGGTACTGAATACTCGTGACACAGAGAACGTCGTTGATCAGATTACCTGGTTGATATCGATGCTGATGATGGCAAGCTAATCGTTCTGCTTACTGTCCTTTTCAGGTAACTTGGCCACGTGAGGAATTTGTAAAAAAACATTTGCGATCTTCGGTCGACTATAGCACCTCAATGTGTGACCGGAATTGCAAGAAAAGTATATCTCTGGACTCCGACAGGTCCAGGGAGTGTGTTCCAGGTAGACCAGTCAAGCAAAACCAGATATTTTAGTATCTCAAAATGCTGGGACCATGGGACTTACTCCAAAATCAAAAACCCCTCATTGTGCATAGTACCTAGAAACCTCAGATTCTGTAACTCGGTCCTACACAGTTGTATTCTACATGTCTGTCCGAGTCAAATGCTATATTTTTTATTAAATTCCGGTGATGCTGGTGAGGTGGTGTGGTCAACCGAGTATGAGGTGTGTTTTTTGGTGAGAATTTCTCACGTGGACAAGTTACCTGAAAAGGACAGTAAGTGTAATGCACACGTGGGGAATTACCGATTATGAATTGTTATGCTGTCGCTGCCATCATCGAAACCGCCATTATTACGGCCTGGTGCAGCCTTCAGGAGAGTAGAAAAATTGCGTCTGTAAAACCTACCCGCTGCAAGACCGCCGTTTGTAGAGTTCGCATAATTACCTTCCCCTAATCGAGACAGTGACCGACTGACCTTCCAAGAAATCGAAACCTGCTCGCGACCATCCACCATAACGCCGTCGACGGTTGATGGGCCATTCTGGATCTCGAAGGCTCCCACAGGTGTAATAAGAAGACATACTCCCTGTCAGTGAATACGCATGTAAAAATGAGTGCTTCAAAAATGGGTCAGGGTGGCGCACAGAAATGGTCCCTGTCATCCCCACGTTGCTGTCTTCGCGAGTGAACAGTCATAGATATCAGCACTGGGATCACCTCATCATCGGGTTAGGCTTCATTAAGCCGCCTGAAGCTCCTTCGCCATCCTAAATCCCAACTACGTATTAGCGATGATCGTTCGTATGCCCAACCTGTATAACAGGGACAAGCATCTAAAAGATTGAGCACGAAAGGCTGGTCAGAGGGAAGCGTGAACCCGTTTATGTTACCAGTTTTGCACGGACTGGCAGTTGACATCATTGAAGGATTAAATGACTCCTGTACAATCGCTGCCAGCCGAAGCAGCAGACGCATAAGCGAAAAAAGAAGCTGTCACATACCACCATATGATCTCAACAACATGCTGCATGCAGCACTGTGTCACATCATACCGGAAAAGCACGATATCCCAATAGAAATCGTTGCACTGAGTGAGTTGTTGTAAGGGTTTGCAGTGCTTGTACGACGTAGTGCGAGCCCGTAAAGCCCAATCGTACTGTTATGGAATGATGGTCATCCGAGACTTCCGGGCCACGGACCATCGAAGCAAGTACTATCCCCCAACACCTTGTCGAATTCCACGTCTTCGCGTGACAAAATGGAGGCGCAGTGACTGGCACCATGGAAGGATAGTCTACAAACCAGCGAAGCGAGCGAGCAGTTTAGATCTAGAATCCGGGCACCCCGTGTGATATTTATGAGGTCCTTGCTGCAAAGCGTCCCACCCAAGTGCTCACAGACAGCTGGGACTCTCGGACAACACGGACTAAGGATCAATCAATAACAATGTTACCCATCTCATGGTCATTTTTGTTGTCCGTAGTTTGACATCTATTTGTCTTAGTCATACACTTACCGGTGCGGTAGGGAGTTTGGTTCGTCGCAGTGAGTGGCATCACTATTAAATATACCTCATCTTTAATATTGAACATCAACCCACAGAACATGGCCCTCCGCTCACGCATACCACGTCCCGCTGGTCGGGCTAGTACACTTCTGCACACCCCATCACCCAGGTCCTGGCAGCCGAGTGCTGGGCACTCACCGCATGCCAGTACCTCCCAAGGGCCCGCCACTCCCACCACCGCCATGGCTTCCACGCCGCCCTCCACTGGTGTCATAACTTCACATAGTTCCCCTTCCCCCACCCCACCAACCAGTCAGGCCAGCCCTGCTCATACGGTTCTGAACGTGACATCGATGTCAGCCACCAAGAGCCTGGATGACACCACACCAGATGAGCCCGTTGCTCGACTGGCAGTCGCCAAGGTATCACTCGAATGTTTAAGAGCCATCTTAATAGCAGTAAGTCAAGCATGGAACCACATACCGTCACTACTAACATCAGTAGGTTTTCGGTATAATCATTTCAAACTTTAGGCTGCTAGAGGCGATATCCCGGAAAACGATTCCTGGCGACACGACTCCTTCAGTCGAAAAGCATTACTCGGCCATCGCCCTACTTTTTGCGGAAGTATTCTCGTATTTGAGCATTACCCTTGTGATCAGTGGTGGCGTTGTCATCTCCTTGCCCTTCGTCCCCCTCAAAGTAAGTCACTTTTTTGTATGTCAGTCTAGACTGAATAGCTGTCACAATTAACCTACAAGTCAGAATTAATCAAGGACCTCTTCGACATCGTACCATCAGCTACCATAGTAGGCAGGTATATGAGGATTTTGGGTATATATTTTCCCATTCTGACGACCTTTTCCAGTGTCATTTTACACGGACTAGCAATTGGACTTTTTGCCTCAGTATACTTCTCGTAGATGTAGCGGTATGTTTTTGGTCCTATTTTTGGTTTGCTTTGTATTTCTCCCGCTCGTGGCATTGTACCCATATAGTAAACGGTCGGTAACATAGGTTCTTCTCTCAATATATTATTCGTGGCAAATCGATTGACACGTCCATGCCGGGGCTCACGCCGCGGAGTGGTCTTCCCAGGGCGACGCGAGCAGGAGATATCGACCCAAGTTTGATATTTCGCTACACGAGTCAGGCTTCGCTGGATGTAGAAACTGGGGAAGGGATAAGGAAGATGGAGCGAGAGAAGTCCTTATTAGCGACGTGAGTGATTTGCATTGATGCTTTGCGTCCAAGAAAACGGGCTAAAAGCCAACATGCATCACTGGACAGGCAGAGAGGATTTTGAACATGGAGACGGAAAGCGTTGGCAGGTACCACTGATTTCAGGGACGTCGTTTGTAAAGCGTTCCCTCGTTCCGTTTGTGAGAAGCCAGGCGACAACGAGTACGCGCTCGCATTTGACCTCTTGGACCCCATCCTAACGAACTCCTTTGGACCGCCGCAGCAACTGCAATCGGGCGACCCAGCCTTCGGAAACCTAGGGTCCCTCATTACTGGTATATCTACGATCGGTACGTCCCATCGATGGGCGATCTTTGTTTGTCTCTTTCCGTGATAACCATTTCTTTGTAGGTGCAGGCACTACTGCGTTTGGTAACAGTAGAGGTGCTGCCAGTACTGTCGCTGCGACTCCAACTATAGGAACGGGTACTTTCGGATCGACCATTACAGTAACCTGGCGTCATCCCAAGGTCTTCCCGTTGAGTCTTTCTAAAATATCATCTTTTGAAAAGCAACTCCAAACCGAGGGATACTGCGAGGGCGGGAGGGAACGGTATTACAACGCGTTCAATTTAGTAATTTGGATTGGATTGGCTGACTATACTACTAAGTAGCCAAGGCACGAAACCCACAGAGACATGGCACACAAGCATCAAAGAGGAAGAATGTACGTCTATCTCGTGAGTGGTAATGTTCTGTGATGTTGCCGCCATCTCCGTCGTCGGCCGGTTCTCTCCCTTCCCTCAGGATTGTCTGCTTTCATACGAACATAACAGAACAGAGACGGGTCGCTAGCCGTGTCAAGGACAGAGATCTCAGGATCGAAAGGACGACGATTAGGTGGGTGGACGCGAGGACCCAGATACTTCGTACAACCAGATTACATAAACGCAGGTAATGGCCAGGAAGGAGCCTTCGGCACTTTCCCGTACCTCTTTGGTGATAATTAGCACAAGCCCCATTCCTGCATTTGCACACCTCGCTAGGAATATGATCGTCTTTCATGCGGTGTTTATAATCTTAGGCAAGCCAAAATCTTGTTGTCAGTATATATCACCGGGGTAACATTTGGTACTGAATACTCGTGACACAGAGAACGTCGTTGATCAGATACATCGTACGTGGAAATGCATACGAATATATACTAGCAAGTCCAGGAAATGGTACTAGGACACAACCTGAAAACTATTCTATGTGCAGGAGATCGTTGGGCACTCTATCTCGCGCCAAACCAAGCCATTGCCGCTCTCCAGACCACGAAAGGTATCGGAAGCGTGAAGCTCGGAGATGGTTCCCTGTTGCTCAGAGCCGTTCTTGCACTCTCCGCCTCTCGTCTCGCCTTCGCCAACTCTTCCTGTAGTTCCACATTCCTCTTCCGTTCTGCAGCTTCTCGTTCAGCGGTTTCCGCAGCCAATTGTTTGCGTAGCATTTCTGCTTCTGCAATCTGGCGTTCTAGACGAGCGAGCTGTTCCCCGGCCTCCTTCTTGCGCTGTTCTTCAACCAACCGTATTGCGTTCTCCTGGGCTGCAATCTCTCGAGAACGAGCTTCCTCCCTTTCACGTCTAGCTGTTGCCGCTTCTTGTTCCTGCTGCGACAGTTTCTCTTCCATACTTAGTCGCACTTTCTGCATCTCTTCCTCATACCGCTTTCTCTGAGCTTCCTCGCGCTCCAGAGCCACCCTACGCTCTTCCGCAATCCGGGCTTGTGCTTCCTCCACGGCACGCGTAGCTGCGGCACTTTCGCTTGCTAGACGAGCTTGTTCAGCTTGAAGGAGAGCCTCGTCTTTGGCCTTCCGCTCTTGATGGAGCTCTTCCTCGAGTTTCACTCTTCGCATTTCTTCATCACGCAACTTCACCAATTGCTCCTCCTGTTCTCGAATGCGAGTTTCCTCTATTTGCTTGCGCACGGCGTTCTCTTTCTCCATCTTTACTTGTTCTTCTCGTAATGCGCGTTGTGCCCGTTCCACCTCCTCGGCGACCCGTCGCTCATGCTGTTCCTTCTCTCGTTCGGTGGCTAGCCGTTGCTGTTCTCTCAGCTGGTTGAGAGCATCTTCTTTGGCTTTCTTGGCAGCGGCTGCCTCGCGTTCCTTGCGAGCTTGTTCTTCTGTGATCCGCTTCATTTCCTCCTGGGCCTTGGCAATCTCCGCCTGCAGTTGAGCTTTATCCTCCTCCTCCCTCCGCCGCCTGGCCATCTCTTCTTCTTCTCGGATCTTGGCCTGCTTCTCGAGTTCTGCTGCAAGCGCGGCTGCTCTCTCCTGCTCGGCCTTGATCTTCTGTAGTTGCTCAGCCTCATGTATTTTCTTTTCTTCTTCTGCCCTCGCCATCTCCTGCTGAAGTTCAAGGACATGTTGACGATGCTGTGCCTCTGCGCACTCTCTGGCCAGGCGCTCCTCTTCCAGTAGACGAGCTTTGCGCTCGTCCTCCTCTTTGTGGGCTTCAATTATTTCAGTCTGACGTCGAACATGCTCCCGTCGTGTAACCTCTAGATGTTCATGGGCCTTCTCAATTTTTCCCTGCAAGCCCTGCATACGCTCGATGTGGGCGCAGTTCTCCTTTTCCATCTCAGCAATCTTGGCTACGAGTCTTGCTTTCTCGGCATTGAAGGTCTCTGCCATACGTTCTGCATCATTCTTTATACGCTCGAGTTCCACTCTCTTCTTGTCCACTTCTTCCTGGAGCTCCTGGCGAGTCTCCTCGTCCTTGGCACGCATGGCAACCTCCATCTCTACACGGAGTTTCTTCAGCTCCTCGTCGTGTCGCACTTCCTGCTCTTTGAGAGCACGAGCGAGCTCGGCACCAGCAGCGGTGTGTGCAAGATCTTTGCGTTCATTGACGAGTTCGTGTTGAATTGCGAGCGTAGCCGCTTGACTATTGACTAAGTACCGGAGGATGGTGTGAGCGGAGGCTTGTGTGCCATGGTGACGCATCAAGCGAGCGCCTTTTTCCAGGACTGGCCTGAAGAACTTGTCGTTGGTGGTAAGCTCCTTCTCCCTAGCCTCACCGATCTTCGGGTCAACGTTTCCCCACATGTTGGTGACGATAATGACATTCTTCAGCGTGTTGTCTCCGCACAGCTCGCGGAAGATACGGAAGTTCCGTTTGGATGTCCCACCCATTCGGAAATCAGAGATGCGGTGCATATAGATGACACCGGCGAGTTTAGCCCCATGTTCGTAGCTGTGATGTCGCGGCATCAGCAAACTATACTTGAATCGTGGTGGCAGCACTCACGTATTAGACAGATAGGCGGCGATCGATGACAAGATGTCCGTGTCGCTTCGAGTGGTATCATCGAAGCCAGGTGTATCGATCAACGTGACTATTCTCCCATTCATGCGGAACGGCTTTGACGTCCTCACGTCAACCGTGCAACTCTCAAGTCCCTTCCCTACGGGGAGTTCCGACCCGCTGGCGCAATTGATGAACTGGGTATGAGGTGGATCAGCACTGCTGTAAAACTATTGTCGCCAATGGTACTCACCGTTGATTTTCCGCTTCCGGTAGCACCCATAACGCTGCGCAGGGTTCCGTCAGACATGTAGTGAGGAATGGCGCCGATATACGCACGCGATCCTAATTTCTTTCGCGCGAAATGACATGTTGACGGAGCTTGTCCTTTGGATTTGCGTCAGTTGTGGTAGAAGATAGGTGGTCAGGTCGTTTGCAGACTGAGAGAAGGACGTTGCAGGTGTTTCGCTGGAGAATGCGCAGGTCACCGTTGGGTCATTTATATCTCTACCCGTTCCTCCCTCGCCGTTTGCACACTTTCACCCTTGCGCAAGGCGTGGCCTAGGTCTTGGATCCCTGTGGCGCCTGGTAATGGGCAACCCTCACACGTTTCCGGGTGGCACAATAACGCCGTCGGGAAACACCATTTCAACGTTTCCTGATCGGACTATAGTTCTGTGAAGGTGCCTTCTCTCCTTGAGGAAGAAGGGTTAGAGCCGTTGCTTACGAGGGCGGTGTAGTGTTGTACATTCAACTTACTGTAGGTTTATGGCCGCCTACCGTAAGTACGATGTTTCTTACCTCTTCAGATTCAATTGTGTTATCCTGCCATAGCTGCATTGAGGGTCTGCAACGGGGAAACCGAGCCGTTACCATGTGGTATTCCATCTTGTCCCCTTGAAGCGGTGCATCGGATGGAACTACTGACACCGATATCCCCTCGAAGTGAGGTGTTAATTATGGACTGATCTGTGTGCCGCTTGCAAGACACGCCCTTTACCAACGTCGAATCTACAAGGGCGTGCATGGTATTGCATATTCCCGTGTACTTACGCTGTCCTATTATGAGTGTTAACCGTTGCATTTTCAACAAACAGAAGGCACTAGCAAAGAGACCTCGCATGATTCAATGTGATGAACAAAACGACTACCAATACATTTTTAGGGCGGTTGGGCTTGTAGGACCCTTCGTCCACTTAGTTCTGAGGAGTGCAACTGTCTCGCCCACAATATCAGCCAGGATAGCAACTCGTTCTTCATTAGTTTTCCTTCCCTTTTTGCTTCTGCTTCGTTTCCCGATCTTTCGACTGCCCGTTACTGTAGGTTTTGGTCGACTCTGGGTCGGCCTGGCGTTGTCTGTCCCCCTTCTTCTCCAATGTTATTCTGGAAATCTCGTCTTGGAGAGCATATAGATGCTTGTTCATCTCGGCCTGGACAGCCTGAACTTGCTCGTGGCGTTTCGTGCTGGCTAACACATTTGCAAGACGTTCTTCTGCTAGCAAGCGGGCCTGACGCTCTTCCTCCTCCTTCCGCCGAGCGGTCTCGGTCTGAGACGCCATCACTTGCAGGAGAGCCTGGCTAACCTGGTTTTGCATGTCTTGCAATCGATCAACGTATTGGCGGTTAGTTGCTTCCATCTCCGCGATTCTTGACTCGAGCTGGGTTTTCTCAGAGACGAACTTCTTTGTCATGCGCTCAACATCTTGTTTGATACGTGCGAGCTCTTCTTGCATCTGCTGACGTGTCTCCTCGTCCTTAGCCTTCATCGCCGCTTCCATATCTGCCCGCAGAATCTGGAGTTTTTCATCATGACTCTGAGATTGCTTTCTCAGTGCACTCGCCAGTCCATCGCCGGTAGCATTATCGGCAAACTCATGCTCATCTACGATTCCTCGTTGTACGCTGGTCGTGTTGTCGTCAAGTAGATGGCAGATGATATCGAGGGCCGATGCCCGTGTTCCGTCGTAACTAAACATTCGGATACCCCTCTCAAGTGGAGGCTTGAGCTCCCCATTCCGGAAATTTGGAACGGACGAAGTAGTAGCGTGGCGAGTGGCGTCCGCATCCAAAGTGTTGGTCGTCTCAGTGAAGGGTGTTCCGAAACTAAAAGAGGGTTTGCCAAGTGCACCCATCGGTTTTCGACCCTGTTGGTAGTCCTGCACGCGCAACTCCTACAACGTATCGTTAGATGCCCTTGAACGAACATATCGAGGTGGGGTAAGACGCACCTCCAGCGATGTGCCGCGGTAAGCTGGCATCGCGGAAATGGTCTGGTACTGAAGAAAGCCACCACTTATGGTATCTTTCTCGCTGTAGATGCTATACGGTGGTGAAGATGTGCCAGTGATGACTGCTGTCACCGTGCCATCCTTGCCAGTCGCTGTTGGTGATAAATGAGAATAACATGGATGCAGCAGTAGTATCGATACTCACCCCGCTGTCCTCCAAAAGCAAATACCGCAGGTCCGTTTTGACCGACGGGCTTTCCACCAGTACAAAATGTACCGCTGGCGTTGATGGTCGATCCAAAAATGCCCGTTCCTACAGTTGGAGTTGCGGCGGCACCACTAAAAGCACCTCTACTGTCACCAGACGCGGCGGCACCTGCACCAAATGCGCCAAAGCCCGTTACAGGCTTGGAGAAGCCAAAAGTAGGAGTCGTTGTCTCATGCTTTACTGTGTTTTGGACAAACGGCCCTATACAATAATGGTTATCACGGGAGGAGAGAAGTAAAGATTACCCATTGATGGAACGCACCGAACGTGGATGTACTAGCATTGGGGGACCCTAGGTTTCCGAAAGTTGGCTTGTCTGACTGTAATTGTTGCGGTCCAAAGGCGTTCACTAGGGAGCAATCTGCTTTGGATGATTTATAGGTCCAAATGGAAACCAAGCCCGTGTAAGTCATGAGTTGTGCTTACTTCCTCCGGAAGCGAAGGCATTTGGTTTTGGTTGACCGAAAGCCCGATCTTGCGATTGCACTTGCTCGTTCTGCTGTGCGTTTGACGAAGATGACGGGACTCTGTTGGTCCCAAACATTTTCAACGCAAGAATCGACGTCCGCGTAAAGGGGCGAAGCAACTGATGAGCAACCGATGCACACGTTTCTAGTGGCGCTATGTATGTAGTGACAGCGCCATTAGGAAACACCATTCGCCATCTCGTTGTTGGATTCTGTTGCTCTACAACTATATAGTACCTCCCCTCCTCTTTGGAGCAGTTGCTTAACTAGGGGTGGGCGACTCAGCGTTGTAAGTGGTTTTCAACTCAAATCTGTGGTCGCTAACATAAGTGTGGCAGTACTTCTCACCTCTTCAGGTCCCGCTTTTTATTCTGCTGTAGCTACCTATAGTGGAGAAGCCGAGCTGTTACAGGATGGTGTCACCCCTGAAGCAATACATTGGGCGGGACTACGGACTCCGATGTCGCAGCGGCGAGATTAACGTCTAGCACCAGGCTAAACGCCGCGGTCAAGCCTGCAATAAATTGTCACCGTACAAAGGTAGAACGTATGTGTATTACCCAAACCTTGCGCTATATCTTGGTAACAGGTACTAGTTCGTCATGTCTACAGAACGATGAACAAAGATGATTACTAACATGCTTTTGGGACGGTCGGGCTTGTGGGGCCCTTAGTCCACTTGGTTATGACGAATCCGACTATCAAATTGACGAAGTAAACCAGTCTAGCAATTCTTTCTTCATCCTTGGTCCTCTCCTTTTCCTTCTGGTCTGTTTCCCGGTCCTTCGCCTGCCTACTAGTGTGTGTTTCGGTTGCCTCTGGATCGGCCTGGCGTCGTTCGTCAGCCTTTCCCCCCAATTTTATTTTAAATATTTCGTCCTGGAGAGCGTATAGTCGCTTATTCATCTCACTTTGCACGACCTGGAGTTCCTCGCGGTGTTTCGCGCTGGCTAGCACGTTTGCGAGGCGCTCCTCTGCTAGTATGCGAGCCTGACGCTCCTCTACTTCCTTTGGCCGAGCAGCCTCGTTCTGGGATTTCATCAATCGTAGGAGAGCCTGGCTGACTAGGTTTTGCATGTCCTGCAACCGCCCAACATGCTGGCGGTTGGCTGCTTCCATGTCCGCGATACTCGTCTCCAGCCGAGTTTTCTCAGAGACGAACCTCTCTGTCATGCACTCAACATCTCGCTTGATACGCGTGAGCTCTTCTCGCTTCCGTTCGAGCTCCTCCCGCACTTCCCGACGTGTCTCCTCATCGCTAGCCTTGATCGCTGCCTCCATTTCTGTGCGCAGACCCCGGAGTTCATCATCATAACCCTGAGCTTGCTCTCTCAGTGCACTTGTTAGTTCCTCGCCAGCAGCAGTGTGGACAAGCTGCTTGTGTTCATCTACGATTTCTCGTTGGATGCTGAGGGAAATTGTATCGTTGTCGAGTAGACGACGGAGGATATTGAGGGCGGATTCCCGCGTTCCATCGTGACGAATCATCCGGGCACCCCCGTCAAGCGCAGGTTTGAAATATTTGGCCGAAAGCTCTCGTTCTCTCGCCTCTCCGATTTCAAGCCTTTCTTTTTCCCACATGTTCGTGACGATGAGAACATGCCCGAACGTGCTTTCTCCGCAGAGTTTACGGAAGACGCGAAAGGTGCGTTGTGCTGTACCCACCATGCGGACATCTGTAATGCGATACAAGTAGATGACGCCTGTTAGTTTGATGTCCTGCTCGTAGCTGCGAGTTCACCTCAGTCAGGTAGTGTAACGTGTGTTGCATTGTTGTGGCACTTACAACTTGGACAGATAGGCCGCGATGGAGGACAACACTTCTGCATCGCCACGCCGGGTGTCGTCGAACCCTGGTGTGTCAATTATTGTGACGATCTTCCCATCCACTAGGAATGGCTTCGACATGCATGCTTCGGTTGTACAACTTGCAAGACTGCGACCCACCAGAAAGTCAGATGACCCGCTGGCGCAGTTAGCAAACTGAGAGTTCAGGCGTTTCAGTTAACCCACGACTCCGCGGGTTCGGGAGTATGCACCTCTGATTTTCCAGCCCCGGTAGACCCCATGATACTGGGGTACCGAAATTAGCTAGGTGGAATGAAGGAATTGGCATTCAACGCACATAATTCTAGACTCTCTCCCTTGGGAAGCCATGCCAACGAGCGACCAGGGCAGCTAATGTTGTCGATTGGAGTTGCGGCAACCTTTCCAGATGTGCCAACGCCTGTGCTGTGTGTTTATACATGCCTACCCACGCATAACCAGCATGTTCACAGTTTCATATGCCGGAACTTGATTACCGAAACACACACAGTGGCCACATTGCACAACCCTATGGATATGGCTGTTTTAACACGACCATCCGTGCTTTGATCGGATTTTCCCAATGATCGTTAATCTAAGACTGCCATGTTGTCTCCATCCCAACTCGCCACGCCCCGAAGCGCTCGAGGTCCAGGATGCAGGGTACATCTTATTCTTCGAGAGGTTCTATCCAGTTCCATATTGCCCGTTGCACTCGCTGAACGGAGCGTGATATCATCCGTGAGCAATTTTGGCATTTCTTTGCCCGCGACTCATTGCATGCAGTTTCAGGAAAGGCCACCGGCTGCTGGTACATGGCGCTAGCGAAAACATCTATGGACATGTACATTTCATATGCAAGACAACGCGTATCTGCGGCATATCTATCTACGAGTACATCGCTCCGCATATAGCGATTTCTCACTGGGGCCTAGGTGCCACAGCGTAAGAATCTTTTTGAAGGATACCTGGTGTGGCTTCCCCTTGGGGTACAGATCCAGCGAATAACGCCTTGATGGGCAATGCTGATAGACTCTGTCTGCCAATGCTGAGCGCTGAGAGAGCGACCTTCAAATAAATCGAAACAACTCTAGGCTGATTCACGATGTTAGTCTAGGAACCTACGCGGGGTAGTTAGCGCAGTGGTAGCGCGTATGCTTTGCATTCGCAGCATTTGTATAAGGTCCAGGGTTCAATCCCCTGACTATCCATCTTTTTCTTCTATTTTGCCTGTATACCGTCCCATTGGCAGTTGAAACTTCGTCAGTTTCGGAATTGGTGGTCTATTGTTTCCTTTTGGCAGCTACTTTACATGCAATGTGCGTATACTGGTGCTGCGTTTCCAATCCAGCCTGTGTGTGCAAATACTTTTGACACAAGGGTCGTCGTGAATGTCAGTGGGTAGGGCAACAAGGCGGCCGTTGTGATGGTGCGTCGTTTCGTTCTACCTCCATATAAATGCATGATCATGATGAGCACCACCGCTCGCACCCCCATAGTAATGCATACCGTGAAACCAGACCTTTGATGATCGTGGATGACGATGGTAGGTGGGGTGTACGGAGGTAATTTTCAGCCAACATTTCCTCCAAGAATACAACGAATGTCGGAAACTTGAAGTTGAATCTAACGGTGTTGTCTTTCGGAGGTAGTGGCATTGACATGTTTTCTGTGGACATCCACAGGCAAGTTTGACCGTGACTAGTACTGCATAAGTAGCAATATGTAGTCCTCGCTGTGAATCCCATGACGGTGCCGAGCTTTGTCCTCAGCGTCCTCCCTTTGCATGTTGAGTAGCTCCAGCTCTCGCCGACTCGGAGTTGCACGTGCTCTCTTGCACTCTCTGCCTCTCTATGGGCACATTTCACTTGGTACTACAAGTCCTCCAGGTTGGCCAAATACCGGCAATTCTCATCCTCCATCTTCGCTATTCTGCTCTGTAGTCGCGATGTCTTGACCGGGAAATCCGCTGCCATTCGCCCGACATCACGTTGAATGCACTCAATCTCCTGCCGCTTCGTCTCTACCTCTTCCTGGAGTTCCTCATGTTCTTCGTGGCGTATGTCGCAATTCGAGCTCTCCACGCAATGTCGTGATTTCGTTATCACACCGCTGCGCTTGTTCCGAGTCGGCTCGGCCCCAGCGGCAGTTTGGATAAGATCTTTGCGTTGATTTGCTATCTCTTGCTGGATAACAAGGGTAACCGTCCAGCTGTTGATCACACAACATGGGCAGATGCCTCGGTATTATCATGACAGAGCAGCTGAGCACTCTTTTCGAGGACGGGCTTAAACAGCTTATCACTCGTCTCTATTTCACGCCCCTGTTCCTCGACGATTTTGGAGTCGAGATTTCCCTACATGCTCGTGACAAGCAGGACGTTGCTGAGCATGCTTTCTCTGCAGTGTTCGTGGAAAATGCGGAAGTCAAGTTTAGAGGTGTCGCTCATTCGAACGTCCGAGATAGGTGTATGTATGTAAATGATGCTCGCAAGCTTAGCACCTTGTTCACGCCTATGCGTAGGGGAATAATGACCTTCTTCGTCAAGGCATTGGACTGTCCAAGATTAGGCTTTTCCAATGGTGTAACACACGGGTTAGTTCACGTTTGATGTGACGGTGAGGGTCGCATCCCACAAGTGGGCTTTGAAGATCGAGTTCGATGATGCGCAAAAGCACTTCGGCGGGGAGGTGGCTGATGAGATCTGCGGACATCGAACATGAGGCAAATATGAAATCTCTCTGCTCTTGTACCGCGACGTTGGCGAGGCGAAGCTGTTTGAATAACTCTGGCTTCTTCTCTCGCAGCCGATCTAATTCAGCGCGTCTCAGTGAGTGCTCGTTGTATCACTATCTCGGAATGAGACTTGTTAGCCTTGTAGAAAACGTGCACGATCGGGGTGGCGCTCAGCTGAGGGTCGACGCCTCGCCTGAATCCTGGCCAGAATCGGGAGAAGATGACATTGGCATCGAGTGTCGCGGTGTAGCTTATATCCACAAGCTGATGCAGTTGCAGTGTTCTGGGTATTAGGCCAGCAGGACAGTTGACGATTCCAAAACGTACACTTGCAGCTGTGGGAAACTACCCAGTTCTCGTCTCGCCGTACCAAGCTACAGGTCACACTCAACCGCCAATTGACCGTGATCCCTCGCCATATCTAGTTCACTTTGTCCCCCTGTCTACTCATCCGGCGCTCCTTCCCAGCTTAGAAAGCCAGCGAGCGCCCGCAACTACTTTTCAAACTTCATCAGTCACTCACTCATATATACTTTCGAGGATCAAATACTGTTGCTCGGGGTGGTTCAAGGCGTCGACCACGTTGATCTTCACATCTAACAGTGGCTGGGTAATATGACATCGCATGCAAAGTAGAAGGGCCCGCTGACGCAAGTCATTGTTCTTTATGTAGATTTTGCCAAACGCAGGAAATGGACACGTCTGAGCTCGCATGAGGAACGCGAATCGTCGTCTCCTGTCATTTATTGACTAGAAAATGCCGAAAGTCGAGTTCCTGGAGACGAGCCCATAGAGCCGTCAAGTAACGTCTGCTCGATGATGACAACCAATAGGCAAAAAAGATCCATTTGTGATCATACTCACTGTGAATACCGTGGACTCGCTAGGTCCTGCAGAAAAGTCAGTACACCGCCAGTACAACAGATTAGTAGTTATTGCCCGACGGGTTCGTTATATGAAGTAGATGGAACACTCGAGTTATTATCTGGAATCTGAGCTCCACGTACCGATTCACGGATCGAGTGTTGGATGTACACCGCTAGTTTTGACCCTTCCATCGGCGACTCGTCATTGGTACGGTGATGAAAAGCAGGCAAGTATAGAGAGCATCGCAAGTTCGTTACCGAGGGGCCTGCCGGCCGTAACGCGGCATCACCAAACCGTGCGAGACTTTGGAGGCTGGTAACACTGACTTACCCTGCGTTTTACTACAACACGTTTCATCGACGTCGAGGCTTTTTCTTGCACTGGCTTTGGGCAAAGATCCCGTCCATTATCGTCCGCCTGCGAGGAGACATGTCGTGTAAGTCAATTCTCAACTTGTCGCTGTCAGAACCTCTGACGAACCACATTCCCAATCTTCCTTTCTCTTCTTCTGTATGTGTTATTTTCTAGCATGCCATGCAGGAATATGACACGTGTGATCAGTCGATGAATACTCTTGGCCGGGGTTTTCACTGGCACGGTCGATTCCACCAAGAAAAGCTCACAACTTTGTACGAGTTTCAGCAGTCTTCTTGTTAGCGCACTTCCATCACCAAAATTGTCAAACCCCGCTATTCCCCGATAAGGAATATAGTTCAGGGGGCTGTGCCACCGATGTGCCGTGACTCGGTCTGGCGATATCGTGCACCTCCGCGTGTCCTGTCAATCTCTGACCCAACGACCAAGTATCTATCGATCGACGCTAACACCTGGCGCTCGCCAGCCACCATATAATATATGTATCACACATTCTCGCACATATTGATGGATATATACATCACAGAAATGTACTGTTGACTTGCAAATTACCATTACACCACACTTTAATAGTGAAATTTAAGTACAGTTTTATGGTATTTGTACCAGAACGGTGGTAGCTATGACACTTATGAGTGAACTAGGAGCTTCCATGATGTTTATGCTCGCATGCCATGGAAAGCTCATTGAGAATAACAGGAGGAGGGCTGCTGATAAAATATGGATGACCACCACTTAAATGCCTGGCATGGGGCTGCAGAGCCACTATGGGGTGATGTAGGGAGGGAAGTCTCCCTACTAGGTTATTTCATTTATTTCATTGTTTTTACTTAGGTTTTCTCCCCTACACTTTTATTTTATCTTTTACTTAGTGTTTCGAAGTTGTGTATGTTGGAATGTGAATCCACACTCTAGGCTAGTAAGGGATGGCTGGGTGGCCTAGTGGTAAGGCACCCCAGTGCTAGTGGGAAGACCCAGGTTCGATCCCTGGTCTGGCCAGTATTTTCAGTCCAAAAGGTTATGAGCCCTGAGCTCTAACTGGGCATGAGAGAAGAACTACAGAGAGACTACCAAAAGCAGAACTACAAGATGTCCTTCGAAACAAAACTCAGAGATGAATTTTTGAAGGTGCCAAAGCTTGTGGCAGACAGCAGGAACTGGGTCACCTACAAGGATAGACTTTTATGGTCAATAGAGGCATAAGGCCTTGGAGGGCACTTAGATGGCTCGGAGACAGAGCCCGAGGATCCGAAATCACTCGATGGATGAGGGGAGAGTTGGGCTCCCACTATGTCAGCTGAGAAGAAAGAGGTTGAGGTCTGGAAGGCTGAAATGAAGGCATGGCAAATGGGTGAAGCCGTCGTCAAGCAGCAAATTGCTGGAACGTTACCAGACACCTTATTCATGCAGATCAAATGACTCAGAATGGCATGGGAAATCTTCAGACATCTTGCAAAGCTCTTCGAGCAGCGGTCTCGAGTCATAGTGGTTGAGATACCTCGAAAAATGAAAAACTTACATTGTCAAGAGCATGAGGATGTGCACAAGCACTTCGATACCCTGCGAGACATGCAAGAGCAGTTAGCTTCAATGGATCAAGCACCAACGGACAAAAGCTTTACCACAATTATTATCAGCTCTCTTCCGAGCTTGTACCAGGTGCAGATTGGCATGGTCATGGCTCTCTCGAAGGTTACAGGAACAGCAATAACTTTGAACATACTAATGGAGACTGTGCTAGACGTGTATGACAGCTGAAATGTGGGTGCGTGAAAGTCTACGAACGAAAGTGGCAAGGATGCTGCATATGCCACATCTGGAGATTCGAGGCAGTGGAGGATACATGGAGATTGTTTTAACTGTGGCAAGTATGGCCACATGGCACGAGACTGCCAAGCCAGTGTCACGCACCAGAGGTGTTTGGTGATGTGAGCATGGAGTCTTGCTGAATAAGGGAGATTGAGGAATGTGGCCTAATGCAAAAAGATGACTGGTACATCTAGCAGTCATCCTTTGCACAAGAACAATCCTTAACGCTAGGGAGGAAACTGTTCAAGTGCCGATCAAACCTTTTTAGTGCTCACATATGGCATTCCGGTTTTTCGAATATCTCGGGCATTTTCAAAGATATCGACATCATTCCCACGCTCACACGTAGCCCTTGATCACGCCATCCTTCCTTCCAAATTTGGTAACAATCCTCGCCCTCCATGATTTTCTACAGCATTTCTGCCAACGGACACCCATTTCGCTAAATCCCATCATAATGGCTGCCTCGTTGACAATCTCTTCGCTTGTGTCCTGTGCTAGGGAGCATAACTACTTATATCTCCCAGGACTTCCCACTAGCTTCTGCCCTGAAGCATCCTGGTTCATCCCTTCCTTGTCCACTCCCTCCCAAGCCATCTCTTTGGGACAGCGTGTTCTCCTTGTCAGTATGACATCCAGGAGGACATTCTTTGGTCGTCTCGAGTCTGTTGTCAGACTTGAAAGGTCTTATGTGGTTGTATCAGTCTCTCCAGTTGAAGAAGCATATGGATCCTTCATTCCCACCCCCTGCAATGTCTACTTCTCACTCTCATCATTTGTTCTTCCGAGGTTGCGACAGGTTCAGTACCAGTTACTGTCATCTAGGCTATCTGATCACATTCATGATGATTTTGAGGCACTTCTCCCTGCTCTCATGGGAGAGGACGGTCCCCCATCTTCCTCAGACCCTGCTGAAGACTAGCTGTCAATGTAGCACCCTTTTTCAGAGGAGGAAGAGGGGGAAAAATGTGAAATCCAATGCCCTGACACCTGTGGAGACCCCCAACATTCAGCCCCTGGCAGGATCCCCCACCGTTCTTCATTTGGAATCACTGTGCCTTGACCTGTCACATTGAGATTTGCTCAGTCATACCCCTTACTCAGCCATGACCAATACCCTGACTCATTCTCTTGGCATGTTAATCATCCGTTCCTTCCATGACTCATACTTATTTGACATTGCTTACTGACATTCTTTGTCATGCTTACCACTTTGTTACCAATTGCTTACCTGTCCTTACCAAGCCTTACTGATCATCACCAATCCCTTACCAACCCCTTTACCAATCGCTGACAGAGTGTTGCTTCACGTTTGTTGGAGGCTACGCTCTGGTCTTGTATATAAACCCTGCAGTTCCAGATATCGGAGAGAGCCCAGAGAGAATATACGTCACTTTCATACTTACTTCCAGGAGACTATCCTCCTGCAATATATCTTCATCTCCCATTGCTTTTGAAGCCCCTCCATCATCATCTTCAGTCTTCCAGTGGTTGAGGCCCCCTTAAGGGTCTATCCACTGATCTTCCTTTGCTCCCAGTTGTCCTCAGGCTCACAGGAGCCTATTATCTTCATCTCCCTTTGTCTCCCAGCTTCCTCCCTGTCCAGACTGTCCCCCTCCCTCTGCACTAGCTGCACGGAACCCCTCCCCTTTTGATTTTGCAGGTCCTTCAAGCAGGATACCACTTAGGAAAACCACCACTCACATTTTTTTTGTCTTTGTGTTGGGTTTTTGGTTGTTTTTGCCATTGATCCCAACTTTGACTCACATCTGGAGCCCACCGTGAGGGGTGGTTACTTTTTGCTTGAAATCCACCTCGTATTCATCGAAAACGACACCTATACCATCTGTCTTATTGAAGTGTTCATCCTCAGTAATAACCACCTGTTCTACCTCATTGAAGCTTGCCTTTTTGTCCTCAACTTTCATTGAGGTAATCACCCAAATCTCCTCTGATGTCGTCCACCACCACTTCCAACACCACCATGCCATTGCAAGCTCCAGCAGCTGCAATTGTTAATCCCAGTCATTCTGTCCTTACCATGCCACTCCTTGGCACCAAATCTTCCCCTGAGCTCTTCCAGGGTGACTGCTCTAGAGTTCGGACCTTCCTAGACCACTATGAGTGACTCTGTACCTTCCATAATGTCACTTCTGACCAGGAGATGGTTTCCTCGATCCCCCAATACTGCAATACTCATGTCAGGGAGATCATCGAAGGCATGCCTCACTTCCATACCCCTAACTGGCCTCACTTGAAGGCTAGCTTGCTTCGCTACTTCGATGCTGACATCTTTGATGAACGGTTCTTTGAAAGAGACCTAAAAGCCCTTGTATCTCAAGCCAGGAATCAGCCCATTGCATCCCTGCATGATTTCCGAGCCTATAACCAAGACTTCACTTGAGTTGGAGGCTGGATGAAGCACAAGGGAAAGCTTACTGAGCATGAGCACAATTGCTACTTCTGGGCTGGACTTTCTCCTTTGTTTTGAGCCTCTGTGGAAGGAAGGCTTAAGCAGAAGGACCCCAACCTCAATGTCAGCATACCTTTCCCCTATGATGAAGTCTGTAAGGCTGCTGAAGAAGTCCTGCGTCGAGACCACTTTGATGCTGATGATCTTGACCTCCTTGGTCCTTGATCCATCTCCAGCCTTTCTGAGAAAGAGAATGTCCCTCCTCATGGTCATGATATGAGGGGAGGGAGTGTTCGACCCCTACTACCTTCCCAGGAAGCAAGGAAGAACTTGGAGACATTGGAAAGGGAGGGAAGCATTGCTCAGAAGCAGGATGAGGTCAAAACCCTGATAAAATCCTTATCTCGGATGTCCCTAAATGATCCAGACTATTCCCTTCTCTATTATCGAGCTATCAAGATGGATCCCGATGCTGCAAAGGTGATTCATCCACCAACACTTCATTCTGCCCCTGTTCCTAGTTCTGTTGTGCCCCCTATCAGTCCCAATTCATCCCAGCCACATCCTCCAAGGAGACCTCTTGTGTGTTTTGGCTGTGGAGTCACTGGACATGGCCTTGACACCTGCGATGCCATCAATGATCTTGTCAAGAAAGGTTTGTTGGCTAGAGATGACAACCATCAAGTCATATATCCCAATGGGCAGCGCATCTACAGGAATGGTGATGAAACAATCCTCCAGGCTTATGAGCAGTCTGTCACTGTGACCCAACCCACCAATAATGTGCACTTTGTCATGCATGAAGAGGCTGGTGAATTTCTTGCAGCAGAGATCTATGAGTTGGAGGAAGAGCCTGTCGTTGCTGCTGCTGAAAGAGCTACCAAGATTTCAAAGGAAAAGCACAGGGAAGTGTTCGATGGAGTGCTCCTCCACACCCAGGCAACATGGGAAGGGGAAAGAGGCCCAATTTACGAAGCAACCTACCTCATCGACACCTGTCAATCAGCCCCAGCCCCCTATTAATCAATCATCAACTCCTGTCGATCATCCATCAGCCCCTGTCCATCAGCCATCAGCTCCAATCAACTGGCCATCAAACCCAGCTCACTGGGCTCCTGTCACACAGCCACATGCCACCATGAGTTCCCTTTTGGCCCCTATCTTTGTTCCTGTTGATGTCCATCATCATGGCTTTGATGGGAATGATGATAATGCCATCATGGAAGATGAATCCATCAATAAACCTTCGCATCAAGCCTCTGACTCCCTTGCAGACAAAGGGAGGAAAGTGAAGCCCACTGCTGCCATGACTTCATCCCTATCCCAGTCTGCTGACCCCAAGGCTATTGTGGATCGCATTCTTGCTACCCCTATGACCATGTCAATGGGGGAGGTTATAGGAGCATCTAGGGATGTATCCCATCACCTTCAGGAACTCATCAGGTACAAGTGTCAACCTGTCATCCAATCAGTCAAAGCTGTCAATGGGACACCTCCTGTGGCTTCTTATCTTGCCCTGACATCTAGCCCCTTGATCACAATTAATCTCACCTGTAATGGATGACAGGTGACAGCTGTCATTGACTCTGGATTGACCCTTAATGTTGTCAAATCAAGTGTAGCTCAATCTGTCATATGCATGCCCATTGATGTGGCAAAAACTGTGCCAATGAAGGATGCTAATGGAGGAGTTTCAGTTCTTACTGGTCTAATCGAAAATGTTCCCCTCTTCTGTGGTGCTGCAGAGACCTGGACCAATCTATTTGTTGCCCCTGATGTTGATACTGGCTTTGATATGCTTCTAGGGCGCCCCTGGTCACATGGAAATGCTGTCAGCATCATTGAGAGGGGGTCCAAGACATTCCTTGTGTTTGGAGTGAACCCAGAACACCCCCTTGAGCTCTGTGTCTCTGGAGGACGAGTTCCACCAACTGCTGCTACCTACATGGCTACTTTGCAACCTACTAGCTTCGAAGAAGACACTGGAGGCCTTGTGGATGAAGTATCTGTTGATTCCCCTGCCCCAGAATCACCCATAATCTTTGCTCCTCATTCCTCTCCTTCTGAGACCCCTCAGTTGACTCTCCTGTACCCAAACTCGACCCCAGATGGAGTGGACTCTGCCCTAGGACTCCCTGAGTTCCATCCCATCCCTGTTATCACAGTAACTGCACCTTCTAGCCCCTCACCTTCAGGTCTTCTCCACAGTCTTACAGAGGAACTGGAGGACAATGAGTTGAGTGGATTGGAGGGAGATCCAGTTGTTGCTGTGCTTCGTCTTCAGATTAGGAGGGAAGAATGTCAGTCTCTTGTTGCACTGCTGTCTGGACTTACTCGTCGAACCCCCAACCTCTCCCACACCTATCTTGACTCTGATTATGCCCTTGCTGGTGAGAGGGGTGTTGATGACAATGATCATTACTACCAGGACTTTCTCCTCCTGCACACCTACTTAGTGCGATGCATTCCTGGTGGCCCTTGGTTCAATCGTGATGAGTTTGAAGGATCAGCTTATGTCTGATTCTATCCCCACCCCAACCCTGATCTTCCACTTCAAAACTCGACCCTTGACGAACCCATCCTTTCCCCAGACACTCCAGGCAACCCAGACCCACCATCCCCTTCCTTACAGCCAGGTACTGTGTCTAATGGAGCTCAAGCCTCTTCATCGTCGCCCCCTGTTGAAGTCACCTATCTTGAGGTGCCTCCTGGCAATTCCTCTCATCCCTCTCTGCTCTTTCAGGTTGATACTCCACCTCCTGATCCATCTCATTGTGTTGCTTCTGAGATGTTTAATGATCCTCCACTTGGACTCATACCCTATAGTGAGATCATGCTGCATCTTACTTCCACTGCACAGGTGTCTTTGCCTGAAGGTCTCAGTGAGGATGAGTTACAGGACTTGGGATCTGCTTTTTATGGATGTCAGTTTGTTGATAGGATTAAAAGGGAAGAGGTGGATGAAGGAAGTCAAGGACTGCTGTACAGACCAGATCTCCTCATTTTTGCCAGTGTTATCGGTTCCTCTCTAGCCCCTGGTGCACCCCATGCCTTGCTGTCGCATTCTGAGGGCTTACCTGTGGTTTCATCCCCCATCACATCTGACATGTTTGAAATCGGTTCTCGTTCGCATTTTCATCACCCTGGTCGTTCACTCATCATGCCGGCACCACCTGCAGATAGCTATGCTGCTCTGGATGTTGCTACTGATGGAGAGAAGATGGATATGCCAGGATCTTACAGCCAGGTTTCTTTGCATCATACTTTGACTGGATGGGTGGCACATCTCAAGGATCCAGAAGAAGACGAGTTAGTTGGTCTACCTCCCTCTGTTGACATGTCACAGCCCTCTGGCCAGCCTAACCTCCAGCTCCTTGCCAATGCCATCAATCATGCTTCAGCCTATCATCACCCACCTCCATTCGAAGCAGTTTCTTACCCCTGTTATCACCCTACCACCTCTAATGTGGTGTCCTCAGGTGGTGCCACTGGTTCCCAACTTTTTCAGGATATCTTTGGTTCAGAGGAGTATGAGTTTCGCCAACCCTCATCCCTGCTCTCCAATGAGTTGTTTCTTTGAGATTTCCAAGCTTACTTACTGGTTTCATTTCAATTTGTATGTTTCCCCTTATATTTATTGTCCTACTTACTATGACCGAGAAGTCATTAAACTCCTAAATTCACAGACAATCCTTCGCTTTGATACTCCTGTACCACCACCTGTTGTGTTTCCTTTGACTCCATGCTTCCAGAAGTCCTTTTACTATGATGTTTCATTGTTTCCTTCATCTTCCAGACTCCTAGCTTCTCCAGAGTCGCTATCTATTCAAAATAACAAAGACCCACAAAAAATCTTCTTTTCTTTTTCTGATTTTCTTGATTTGTTATGTTTTAGGTGCACTTTTGTTGCAGATACTGAAGACCCAGATGATGAAAATGTACACCCAGTTTATGGTGCTTATAAATGTGTTGATCGCAAGGTCAAGCCCATGCCAGGTGTCTATCCAGAGGATGCTCATGTTCACCGCCAATTCCCTGAGGACCCCCTCAGGTCGCTTGTTCCACTCTCGCCTCACCCCCCCACTTTTGTTCCCACGAAGAAGCTTACCAGGGAGCACTTGGGTTCCATGAGGATAAATGCCGACAGCTTCCTGTGGCCAGAAGAAGAAAAACTTTTTTGCCACATTATGAAGTTAAATGAAAGCGCCCTAGCCTTTGATGAATCAGAACGAGGCAGTTTCCGATCTGACTACTTCTCACCTTACATCATTCCTGTCCTGCCACATGAACCATGGGAGTTTTGTAACATCCCAATTCCCCCTGGCATCCGAGATCGAGTCATACAGCTTCTTCAGGAAAAGATTGCAGCTGGACTCTATGAACCGGCACAGTCATCCTACCGCTCAAGATGGTTCTGTGTTATGAAGAAGAATGGAAAGATCTGAATTGTCCATGATCTACAGCCTCTAAATAAGGTTACAGTTCGAGATGCTGGTGTTCCACCCATCTTGGACGACTTTGTGGAGCCATTTGCTGGACGGCAATGCTATACCGTCTTTGACCTGTTCTCTGGCTTTGATGCATGCCAACTTCACCCCGATAGCCGAGATCTCACCTTGTTCATGATGCCTCTTGGCTTGTTACACCATACTGCCATGCCTCAAGGCTACACCAACTCACCATCGGAGTTTCAGAGTTGTACAGCATTCATCCTGCAGGACAAAATCCCTCATGTTGCAAATGTTTTCATCGATGATCTACCAATCAAGGGCCCTGCTACTTGCTATGAGGATGCCAATGGCCATGCTGAAACATTACCCGAGAACCATGGCATCTGTTGCTTCATTTGGGAACATGCCATTGATGTACATCGGATCATGCATCGGTTAGCTCATGCCGGTGGGACTTTTTCAGGGTCTAAATCTCAAATCTGCCAACCTCATGTTGTCATACTTGGCCAGGAGTGCCATCCTCATGGTTGTTCCCCTGACAACAGCAAGGTCAGGAAGATCATCAACTGGCCAGTACTCCTTACTCCCAAGGATGTCTGCTCATTCCTAGGCCTCTGTGGTACCGTTCGTATCTGGATTGCAAACTACTCACAGCTGGCACGGCCTCTCGTTGACCTCTATTGCAAGGATGCTCCATTTGAGTGGGGAGAGCCCCAACAAGATGCATTCAACTCATTGAAGCTCGCTGTCTCATCTGCTCCTGCCCTCCACCCCATTGACTACTCTTCAGACTTGCCTGTCGTTCTTTCTGTCGATACCAGTAATGTCGCAATAGGGTTCATTCTTTCCCAGTACAACTCAGAGGGTCGCAAATGCCCTCCTCGTTATGGCTCACTCCCTATCAACGAACGAGAGTCTTGCTATAGTCAGCCTAAACTTGAACTCTATGGTCTTTTCAGAGCACTACGTCACTACCACCTCCACCTCTATGGTGTTTGTCACCTATGGGTTGAGGTCAATGCGAAGTACATTAAGGGTATGCTCAATGATCCAGATCTTCAGCCAAATGCTACAATCAATTGCTGGATTGAAGGTATACTCCTCTTTGATTTCAAGCTTCTCCATGTACCTGCTATCAAGCACCATGGTCCAGATGCACTCTCTCAATGTCAGCCTACAGAGGAAGACTATGAGGAGGGTTGTATAGATGCAGAAGAGGCTGATGACTGGCTGGAAAATGTCCTTTTCTTTGCAGATACCCACCCCCTTCCCTATAATGCCATGACACTCCCGTCGTTCCTTTCAAGTGATACAACTCAAGATGTCCTTTTATGCCAAGTCCTCCACTTCCTTTGCACCACTGAACTACCCCCTTTCCCTTCCAACACTGCTCAAAAATGGTTCATTCACAGATCTCTGCAGTTCTTCCTTCGAGGAGACTGTCTCTTCAAACGTCGAGGCTCCCATACTCCTGTCAAGGTTATCTTTGACCCAGAACTCCATGCTCAGATTCTTAACCAGGCACATGAAGAACTTGGTCATAGAGGTGTCTTTGGAGTCTTCCAGACAGTCCGGGAATGCTTCTATTGGCCTCAGATGTACAAGGACGTTGCCCACCATGTTTGTTCATGTCATGGATGCCAGGTTTGAAGCACCCGTAAAACTGAGATTCCAATCACCATCTCTGCATCCCCTTGAATCTTCATGAAGGTCTATGTTGACATAATGCTCATGCCCAAAGCCTGTGGCTATTGCTATCTTGTTGCTGCTCGAGATGATCTTTCTCTTGCAGCTGAAGGTCGTGCACTTAGGCATGCCAATGCTGATAATCTTGCCAAGTTCTTTTGGGAAGAAATCCTCTGCCACTATGGAACTGTCTCCCAGGTTGTCACTGACAATGGGAGTGAGGTGAAGGGTGCCTTTGAAAAACTCATGCAACGCTATTCCATCCCCCAGATTCGAATCTCACCCTATAATTCTAGAGCCAATGGAGTTGTTGAGCGAGGACACTTTGTTATTCGAGAGGCTATTGTCAAGGCTTGTGAAGGTGATCTTAATCTTTGGCCTACAAAGGTCCATCATGCTTTCTTTGCAGACAAGGTTACAACTCGATGTTCTACTGGATTCAGCCCCTACTTCCTCCTCCATGGTCTTGATCCCATCCTCCCATTTGATCTCTTTGAGTCTATGTATCTGGTTGAAGGATTTCACTCTGGAATGAGCTCAGAGGAACTTCTTTCACTTCATGTTTGCCAGCTGGAGAAGAGACAGGATGATGTTCATGCTGCATTCACTACCTTGCAGAACTCTTGACTATGTTCCAAGGGTCAGTTTGAAAGAAAGTATGCCTTGCACCTTGCAAAGTCTTCATATCAGCCTGGAGAGCTTGTCTTGGTTCGCAACAGCCAGGTTGAGAAGGAGCTTGATCGAAAGTCCAAACCACGCTACTTAGGTCCCTATGAGGTTATCTGTCGTACCAAGGGAGGCTCTTATGTCCTCAAAGAACTCAATGGAACTGTCTCTAGACGAGGCATTGCTGCATTCCGGCTCATTCCCTACTACTCCTGCAACACTCTTTTACCTGATGATATGCTCCCTAATGAAGATGAAGAACAAAGCAGTAACGATGATGACGATGATGATGATGATGATGGAAAAGAATGAAAGTAACAGTAATGGTTATGATTCTGATGACCTCTTATGATTTTTCCATTTCTTGACTTCTCATTCTACCCCCACTACCTTTTTCTGCTTTCTTTTCTTGTTGTTGCCTGTTTGGGTTCATTGTATTGGTCGCAATCGGGGACGATTGCATTTCTTGTTGCTGGTGGATGTCATGCACTAAAGGTGTTTGGCAACGTGAGCATGGAGTCTTGCTGAATAAGGGAGATTGAGGAATGTGGCCTAATGCAAAAAGATGACTGGTACATCTAGCAGTCATCCTTTGCACAAGAACAATCCTTAACGCTAGGGAGGAAACTGTTCAAGCACCGATCAAACCTTTTTAGCGCTCACATACAGCATTCCGGTTTTTCGAATATCTCGGGCATTTCTAAAGATATCGACATAATTCCCACGCTCACACGTAGCCCTTGATCACGCCATCCTTCCTTCCAAATTTGGTAACAATCCTCGCCCTCCATGATTTTCTACAGCATTTCTGCCAACGGATGCCCATTTCGCTAAATCCCATCATAATGGCTGCCTCGTCGACAATCTCTTTGCTCATGTCCTGTGCTAGGGAGCATAACTACTTATATCTCCCAGGACTTCCCACTAGCTTCTGCCCTGAAGCATCCTGGTTCATCCCTTCCTTGTCCACTCCCTCCCAAGCCATCTCTTTGGGACAGCGTGTTCTCCTTGTCAGTATGACATCCAGGAGGACATTCTTTGGTCATCTCAAGTCTGTTGTCAGACTTGAAAGGTCTTATGTGGTTGTATCAGTCTCTCCAGTTGAAGAAGCATATGGATCCTTCATTCCCACCCCCTGCAATGTCTACTTCTCACTCTCATCATTTGTTCTTCCGAGGTTGCGACAGGTTCAGTACCAGTTACTGTCATCTAGGCTATCTGATCACATTCATGATGATTTTGAGGCACTTCTCCCTGCTCTCATGGGAGAGGATGGTCCCCCATCTTCCTCAGACCCTGCTGAAGACTAGCTGTCAATGTAGCACCCTTTTTCAGAGGAGGAAGAGGGGGGAAAATGTGAAATCCAATGCCCTGACACCTGTGGAGACCCCCAACATTCAGCCCCTGGCAGGATCCCCCACCGTTCTTCATTTGGAATCACTGTGCCTTGACCTGTCACATTGAGATTTGCTCAGTCATACCCCTTACTCGGCCACGACCAATACCCTGACTCATTCTCTTGGCATGTTAATCATCCGTTCCTTCCATGACTCATACTTATTTGACATTGCTTACTGACATTCTTTGTCATGCTTACCACTTTGTTACCAATCGCTTACCTGTCCTTACCAAGCCTTACTGATCATCACCAATCCCTTACCAACCCCTTTACCAATCGCTGACAGAGTGTTGCTTCACGTTTGTTGGAGGCTATGCTCTGGTCTTGTATATAAACCCTGCAGTTCCAGATATCAGAGAGATAGCCTAGAGAGAATATATGTCACTTTCATACTTACTTCCAGGAGACTATCCTCCTGCAATATATCTTCATCTCCCATTGCTTTTGAAGCCCCTCCATCATCATCTTCAGTCTTCCAGTGGTTGAGGCCTCCTTAAGGGTCTATCCACTGATCTTCCTTTGCTCCCAGTTGTCCTCAGGCTCACAGGAGCCTATTATCTTCATCTCCCTTTGTCTCCCAGCTCCCTCCCTGTCCAGACTGTCCCCCTCCCTCTGCACTAGCTGCACAGAACCCCTCCCCTTTCAATTTTACAGGTCCTTCAAGCAGGATACCACTTAGGAAAACCACCACTCACATTTTTTTGTCTTTGTGTTGGGTTTTTTGGTTGTTTTTGCCATTGATCCCAACTTTGACTCACACCGTATAGCAGATAATAGGGCATTTGTCCATGAGTCATGTGTATGTGGGAATTGTGGGAGAATTCAGCCACAGCAAGATGGCAACTCCACTCATTGGGCTTTTCAGCACAATACATCTGCAGATACGTTTTGACTTCTTGGTTGACATGTTCCGCTTCTCCATTGGTCTGTGGGTGATATCCAGACGAATAGCAAGGCTTGATTCAGAGCGCTTTATATAAGTTCTGTGTGAAGGCGCTGATAAATTGCAGGCCTCGATTGGATATTACAGATTTGGGGATTCCAAATCATGGGTAGACATGGCAGAGCCAAAGGTCGGCCAGACCTTCAGAATCGACAGTTTTCATTGTAGGGAGGAAGATCATGGCTTTACTTAGCCCGTGATCTACGATGGTGAGAATGGTGTCATATTCTTCAGAGGCCGGAAGGTCGGTTATAAAGTCCATTGAGACTTGTTTAAAGGGGAAAGGAGAGTTGCTTTCAATGGGTTGTAGCGGAGGGGGATGGTTGCAATGGAGGACCTTCAACACTTGACAGGTGGGGCAACCTCTCACATATCTTTCCACATGCCTGGCCAGAAGCAATGGCGATTCATTTTGGCAGTAGTAGCCTTGACACCAGGGTGGCCAGCAGAAGGGTGGTCGTGATATTCTTGTAAAGTTTGTTTCCGTGCCTTTGGCAGGATGTAGAACCTTCCATTCTTGGTTTTGATCTTTGTTACTGGTTCTTCTGTGATGTCATTGTCTTCTGTAACCATGTAACTTTGATCCGTAGGTGACGAATGCCTAATTTCTTTGTACGTGTCCATTGAGACTCTGAAGATTCCTCATTCAGGCTTGTGGTTCCATTGAACCTTTGGAGTTTTTGGGACTTTCACAGTTGATGGCTTTCATTTCAGCTCATCGAGAACAGGTTTTGAGAGGGTTTCGACAGGAGTGGGGTCGTTTTGAGCAGTTTCACCCCCCCTTTTAGCCAAATTGACAGTGGAAGTACTGTTGTTTCAACTGGAGTCATTTCTGTGAACAGAGGATTTCTGGAGAGTGTGTCAGGGATTATCATTTGTCGACCAGGGTTATGTTTGAATTTGAGTGGGAAGCCCTGAATATACACAAGCCAGCGGGCTTGTCGACTGGTCAGGTTTTGGGGCTCCCAGTAGTAGGTTAAGTTTTTGTGGTCGGTGTGAATGATCATTTCCTCGATGGGGCACAACAGGTAGTGTTTCCATGCCTTCAAAGTGCAGACAACTGCCATCATTTCAAGGTTGTATACTTGATAGTTTTGTTCGGCTCCTTGGAGCAATTGCAACAAGTACACAATGTGAGTCAAAGTTGGGATCAATGGCAAAAACAACCAAAAAACCCAACACAAAGACAAAAAAATGTGAGTGGTGGTTTTCCTAAGTGGTATCCTGCTTGAAGGACCTGTAAAATTGAAAGGGGAGGGGTTCTGTGCAGCTAGTGCAGAGGGAGGGGGACAGTCTGGACAGGGAGGGAGCTGGGAGACAAAGGGAGATGAAGATAATAGGCTCCTGTGAGCCTGAGGACAACTGGGAGCAAAGGAAGATCAGTGGATAGACCCTTAAGGAGGCCTCAACCACTGGAAGACTGAAGATGATGATGGAGGGGCTTCAAAAGCAATGGGAGATGAAGATATATTGCAGGAGGATAGTCTCCTGGAAGTAAGTATGAAAGTGACATATATTCTCTCTAGGCTATCTCTCTGATATCTGGAACTGCAGGGTTTATATACAAGACCAGAGCATAGCCTCCAACAAACGTGAAGCAACACTCTGTCAGCGATTGGTAAAGGGGTTGGTAAGGGATTGGTGATGATCAGTAAGGCTTGGTAAGGACAGGTAAGCGATTGGTAACAAAGTGGTAAGCATGACAAAGAATGTCAGTAAGCAATGTCAAATAAGTATGAGTCATGGAAGGAACGGATGATTAACATGCCAAGAGAATGAGTCAGGGTATTGGTCGTGGCCGAGTAAGGGGTATGACTGAGCAAATCTCAATGTGACAGGTCAAGGCACAGTGATTCCAAATGAAGAACGGTGGGGGATCCTGCCAGGGGCTGAATGTTGGGGGTCTCCACAGGTGTCAGGGCATTGGATTTCACATTTTCCCCCCTCTTCCTCCTCTGAAAAAGGGTGCTACATTGACAGCTAGTCTTCAGCAGGGTCTGAGGAAGATGGGGGACCATCCTCTCCCATGAGAGCAGGGAGGAGTGCCTCAAAATCATCATGAATGCGATCAGATAGCCTAGATGACAGTAACTGGTACTGAATCTGTCACGACCTTGGAAGAACAAATGATGAGAGTGAGAAGTAGACATTGCAGGGGGTGGGAATGAAGGATCCATATGCTTCTTCAACTGGAGAGACTGATACAACCACATAAGACCTTTCAAGTCTGATAACAGACTCAAGACGACCAAAGAATGTCCTCCTGGATGTCATACTGACAAGGAGAACACGCTGTCCCAAAGAGATGGCTTGGGAGGGAGTGGACAAGGAAGGGATGAACCAGGATGCTTCAGGGCAGAAGCTAGTGGGAAGTCCTGGGAGATATAAGTAGTTATGCTCCCTAGCACAGGACACGAGCAAAGAGATTGTCGACGAGGCAGCCATTATGATGGGATTGAGCGAAATGGGTGTCTGTTGGCAGAAATGCTGTAGAAAATCATGGAGGGCGAGGATTGTTACCAAATTTGGAAGGAAGGATGGCGTGATCAAGGGCTATGTGTGAGCGTGGGAATGATGTCGATATCTTTAGAAATGCCCGAGATATTCAAAAAACCGGAATGCTGTATGTGAGCACTAAAAAGGTTTGATCAGTGCTTGAACAGTTTCTTCCCTAGCGTTAAGGATTGTTCTTGTGCAAAGGATGACTGCTAGATGTACCAGTCATCTTTTTGCATTAGGCCACATTCCTCAATCTCCCTTATTCAGCAAGACTCCATGCTCACGTCGCCAAACACCTTTGGTGCGTGACAGCGATAGGATGCAGCTCATTGTCTTCGAACTTCTGGCATAGGACTGTGCCTGTACCAAGCTTTGAGGCATCGGTATACACTTCAAATGGTTTATCGAAGTCAGGAAGGCGAAGAACAGGGGCCTGGCTCATTAGCATTTTTAACTTTTGGAAAGCATACTCTTGATCTTCTTTCCAGTGCCACAGCTCATCTTTCTTCGTCAACTGATGTAGGGGCTTGGAGACCATAGCGAAGGCGGGGATAAACTGGCGATAGAAGTTGCAGAATCCTAGGAATTGGTGGACATCATGGACATTCGTGGGAGTCTTCCAGTTTCATATGGCATCAACCTTGATGGGAGCCATTTCATACTGGCCATGTTTGATAGTATATCCTAGGAACTCAATTTCTTTGGCCTCGAAGACACACTTCGAGAGTTTAAGTTGTAGTCCTTCCGCTTGAGCTATCTCCAAGAACTCTTTGATGTTCTTCCTCAGGTCTTTGCGCATTTTGGCATGAATAGTCATGTCATCCAGATATATGATGGCCTTTTTGTCAAGTCGGAGTTGACTGAATTTCCTGTCCATATATCTCTGGAACGTCGGCAGTGCGTTATTTTGACTGAAGAACATAATGGTGGGTTTGTACACCCCTCAGGGTGTCACGAATGAGCCTAGCAATGTGTCTTCTTCTTTCTCTACTTGTATATTTGTGAATCCCCACTGGACATTGAACTTGGTGAAATACTTTGATTCGACCAATTCATCGAGGATCGGCTTGATGAGGGGAAGGGGGTAACGATCTGGGACAGTGAATGAATTTAACTGTCGGTAGTCTTGTATGAGTCGTTTCTTCCCATCCTTCTTGCCAACAAAGAAAACCGGGGCCAGTGGGACTTTGAGAATGTCTGCATTTTTGATCTTTTCAATCTTTCCAGTTCTGAGGTTTTCCTCAAGGAACTTGTCGAGGAGATTCATCTCGTCACAGGAGAGAGGGTAGATCTTGGCCGGTTTAAAGGTTTTCAGATCCTTGGTGGTATCGATTTTGATCATATGGTCGTAGCCAGGACAATGGGGAGGGAGCAGGCATACTTTGGAAAACACATCAGAGTATTTAGAATACTCAGGTGGTAGGACCACCTTGTCATGTTTTACTTCTGCCTCGAGTTGTGTCGAAATTGAGGTTCGATTTATTGAGATGCTAACTTTGGGAGTTCCCCATCCAATAATTCAGTGCTTGACCCAGTCGATCACTGGTTGTGCTTGTTGCAACCAGGGCATACCAAGTAGCATACTTTCATTTTTCAGGTCCATCATGTACGTGTGCAATTTGAAGGTTCGACCATGTACTCTTCTGGTGAAGAGTGCTACTTTATCAATTACTTGTTTCGTCGATCCTTTGAAGCTACATGGTGACCAGGGGTTTTCTATTTTGCATGTTTTGAGGCTATATTTCTTGACTGCTTCTTGACTGATGGCATTGCACTCAGCTCCGCTATCAATAGCAGTACGTACCACATGATTGTCTTGCTCAACCAAGTAACATGTCCCACTTATTGCTCGAACAGATGGATATTCAGCATAAGCAGCTAGGGACATTACTTTGGGAGCCGAGAACGATCTAAAGTTATACCTCTCCTCAGTTGCAGTCTTGCTGAGAGAGGGCTTTAAAAATCCTCCTTCTTTTCGGGGGATAGGGCTTTCTTGAGTTCCTTGAACTCAGCCACGGTATACTTGGACTTGACTTCTTGCAGTACAGAAGACTGACTTTGTGTCTTCTTTGGCGAAGGACAGTCACTAGCTTTGTGACCTTTCTTTCTGCAGTTGTAGCATTGACCACCGAAGTTCAACAAACAAACTTCCTGAAACCTAGGGGGTTTCCTTTTCTGGGGTGGTCTATAGGTGATCAGCTTCTGTTGTCAGTCAACATCCATAGCCCAGGGGTCGTGCTTCTTTGATGCGGAACTTCTTCCTTCGTCCTGATACATGTGGAGAATGGTTTGATCTTCTTTTGTGAGACAACTGTTGTACACCCCAAGGGAGGCCTTGGCAGTTTGGGCATCAATGGCGGCATCTATCCATTGTTGGACTGTCATGGGGATTTTCCCAGAGCAAAGGATCCACTTGGTGGTCCTTGGGTTTAGTCCTTTTCCGAAATAGACACTGGCCTGCCAATCATCGCGGGAGATGTTGGCTCTTGTGATAAGATCAAGAAGCTTTCCAATGTACTTGCTCAGGGGCTTGTCATTTTGCTCAATCTCAGCCATCTTCAGGAAAGCCAGGGCTTCCATGTCACCGACCTTGAAGATTTGTTCCATTCGTTCGATAAAAGTAGTCCATGAGTCTAAGATGTAGACATCACCTGCTTGAGTGGTACACTCCTTGAGATAGTTTTCAGCGAAGTGGACTGATGAGCCTTGGCTCATGAACAATAGGGTGAATCCAATTTTTCTTTCATCGGTACAGTAGATGTGACGATTGAGGTTCAGATAGTTGTTGACAGAGGTGATCCAGGCTTCGTATTTGCCACTGGTTCCATTGAAGGGGGGAGGTTTGCTGAGGCCTAACTCTTTTCCTCCTTCTGATGTTCTTCCTTCACTTGGTCGGTCAGTGGAACTTCCAGGAATCGTGTATGAGGGGAATACAAGACCTTGATGTGCTGTAAGGGCTTCGTACCATGCTATGAGTTCTCAGACATTTCCGATGGTTTTGCTTTTGAAGGGATCTGTGGTCTGGGCAAATTGCTGGAACTGTTCAGCAAGTTTTGCAATGGACTCTTGTTCTCCAACTCCTGCCATTCCAAGGTCTAGGGAAGTCGACACTGACTCTGGTGCTGTGTGAGTTTCTTCTTCGTTGATCTTTCTTCCAACCAGCGGTTCTGCTTCTTGGATACGATGGAAGGATTCGGGTAACTGCAAAGTTGATGCTAAAGGTTCTAGGGCTGGTTCCCTTCTACCTTTACTTGGTGAGACTGGAGTGTTTGCTTTGGACTTGGGTTTGGTTGGACTCGTAGGGTAGGGCTGAAATCTTTGAGAGGGTGCTCTCTCAATCTTTTCAGGTGCTGCACAGGATGTTGAAGTATGTGGGGGGACTACTGGGGGTTTTCGGGATGGCCGAAACTTTGATGACCCTGCGTCAGAAGACACCTTGCTTTTATTTCCTCGAGACTTGAGGACACACCTCTATCTCAGCCTACACAGCGGGTGTAGCTTTCACCTCCTAGTACTCTTCTGATCTAGGATTTACTCCTCGAATAACTGATGCTTGCAATAGGAATATGATGGGGGAATATGGCAACGAGAGAGTGTCGCTGTATGAAGGGTTGTGATTGTGGGGTTTGTCGCAAGAACAATACCTGGCAAATCAATGTGGCTTTTCTACTGCGACCTTTCGGGAGTAGTAGTCACAATCACAGATATGTGACATGAGGGTACTTTTGCTTTTGTTGCACAGTGTGGATCACTGTTGCTTGTTCAAGGCAATGACCCGACGTGTGCTGTCAGCCTTCCGACTGAGTAGACCAATAGCAAGGGAATAGGTGAGCTTTGGCTTGAAGCAGACCTCTTCCAGATATATCGACAGGGACAAGCTTGACTACCTCCTGATTATCTTGAGGATAAGTCATACTGAGATTTAAGAGATATAGGGTTCTAGCCCAGTATCTCCACAGTGGCAGAGCAGCACTCAGAGATAAGAAAGAAGCAAGGAGTTTTATAGGGATATACCCAACCTGCTAGGTAGGTAGCTTGGTAGCAAAAGTACAAGGAACCTCAACCGCATCTGAGGGGTTTATATACCCCACAGGCAGTTGGGTTACATCTATACTAATGCCTATAAATGCATAGGTAGCAAACAAGATGGGGTTGCAAACAAGGAGTCTCTGTGCGTCGAGTCAGAGTGACTACAGACATCGGACTGTTTGCACAGGGGCAAACAGTAACTCCTCTGCACAACGTGACCAAGTCACGTGTGCAGGAAAGCAAACCCATAAGCAAAAGAAGCCTCCCAGATCCCATCGGGATCTGGTAAGCGAGAAGTGTAAAGGTAAAACAGAAAAGGAAAGCGTACATACAGTAAGTGGGCACGCGTCATAAATGTAGAGTCCATACACTTGCCCCTAAAGTGGGCAGAGGTGTAGTACGAGACACACAGAGGTGCAGGAAAGGGGACGATGGGAGTGCTCGTTATGAAACATGTATAGTAAGTGAGTAGATAAACAGAAAGAAAGAGAATGGCACACAACACCCAGAGGATGTGGAATCCATAGGGGACAGTGGGGGAGGTGTGATTGAGAGGGGAACATGGGCAGGTGACAGTGGATTGGACAGAGGTAGCAGTGTCAGCAATGAAAGCTGGGTTGATAATGGTGATGGTGGGATGATCGGTGACAGCAGCTCTGTTGGAGCATTCTGGCATTGTTGATGCTGAGTAACAGGTGGTGTGATCATAGCAGAACAGCAGCAGGATGACACCCTTTCACAGGGGTCGACACATGCTCAATGGCATGTTCAAAAAAAGTGGAAACTCACCACTGAGGGTGAGAACACTTAGAACAAACACTCGAGAGAATGTGGATTGGTGTGTGGGATTGAGCATATATGCAGCAATGTAACAGTCAACAGATGAGAGAGATATCATAAGAGAGAAAAGGGGAAAAGAAGGAAAGATGATCTGTACAAGCATCGAAATGGTATATATACAAGCAGCCTCCAACACAAGTCCAAACAGCCAAGATAGGCAGTCTACACCTGTTGTGAGGGGCCAGCCAATAAGTTGTGCTGGGAAACCTCATTTCTTTGGCTGGCCTGTCCATGTGTTGTACTGTCTCATTTCATATTATGGATGGGCCTGCCAATGGGATGTGCCAGTGTGCATCATTTGCTCTCCTGGCCCATCCATAGGTTGCACTGTCCCACTCCATATCATGGACAGGCCAGCCCACAAGTTGTGCCAGTAGATGTCATCTCTTTGGCTGGCCCATCCATGAGTTGTACACTATCATTTCTTTTTATGGAAGGGCCAGGTCATGGGTTGTGCCGGCCTACCTCATTTTATTGCCCTGGCCTGTCCATGAGTTCCATGGTCTCACCCATATCACTGACAGGCCAGCCTATGAGTTGAGACTCCCTATCTATTAGTTGGATGGGCCCACACACTTGTTTATATGTTATATGAGGTTGGCAGGCCTGTTCATGTGTTATGCATATTCAGTTCAGTCCTTAACAACAGGCCCGCTCATATGTTACCATCACTCCTGGTACTCAGGCCTGCTTACATGTCATGTCAAAATTAATTTGGCAGGCCTGCCACAGGCTGTCCATGAGTGTTGGCATTTTGGCATGTGGGCTACCCATGAGTTGTGACTAAGTGTGACTACTATATGTGGCTGTACATGGTGCTCATGGCAAAGCCAGTGGCAGCCTGCAAGAGCAAACCAACAATCTGACAAAACAATATCCAAATGCACACAAGCTTAGTGGTATGCACTACATATACCATAGTTGTCCTCAGACCAAGGTAATCAATGAGGAATGTCCCAAGCAGAGTTCCTGCAACAGGTTCAATTCACAGAGAACAGAAAGACTAGGTAGGGCACCTGGAATATAAAATGCACTACTGCAGGTCAAAAAAATACCCTGCAGGAGTAAAAACAGACAGGCTCACTTAATGACAACAGACCACCCCAACACAATTGATAATGGTGAACTGCCTCCTGTAATGCTGCATTTTGATCAGGTCCCACATCATAAGCATGATGTACTGTACAAGCTTACTTGTTTATGACTGTGGATGAGTATATGCCAAACTGTTGCTAGTCAGAAATACATTCTTGTGAGAGTGTCATCTTACTGAGTACCTGTAAATCCTGTCAGTGTCATCCCCCCATGAGCTGATGAGTGCACACACATGACAAAATCATAAATGAACCTTGGATCACCATGCCATTTGAATATCAAATCACCACTCACAACTTGAAGTAAACAAGACCACCCACCATGCCAATGATAATCCAAGGACATTCTTCCAGTACTGCTTTAGAGTGAGCAAGTAGGGGATGCACTCTTCCAATGAGCAGCAATAGGCAAGGTCTGCCAAGGACAGGTTCCAGCAATCCAGAAGGTGCAAGAGAACAATGCACTCACAGAGGAGAACAAATGCAGGGATGGCACCAAGACAAAGTGACACATTACAGATCATCTGAAAGTGCTGCCTGCCCAAACTAAGTATGATAAGAGCAAGTCCACCATCATACCATGAGAGACAGACTTACATCCAGTACAGGGCAAGTGGCACAAGGGTGGCAATTGCAATACCTGCATTGATCATGGCTTCTGTAGAGAGTCAGCATGGCCACTGACTGATGGACCACAAGCAATACTTACTGGTACCAAGTACAAACCACCAGTGTTGTGTATTTGTGGTGGTGGCATCTTGCTTTGTCCACCATTCATAAGGAAAAATTAAACCCATACTGTGTCCTCCACCAACACAGATGCCAAGCATGAAACTGTACAGTTGTAGTATTTGGCACCTGCTTTGACAAAGGGAATTTGAAACTCACCATGTAGAATAAAGCAAGGAGACCAAGTCACTGACACTATTTTCTTCACTTGCCACACAACCATATGTTATTGAAACAAAGATGGCAGCAACAGAAACAAGCAGCTGCTGCAACACTCAGGTACATGAATGAGGTTTTACAATGTCACACACCACACCTGCCTGAATACCATTGAAAAACCATCCAATGAAGAGCAAGCTGCATATGATCCCTTTGGATATTTAGTCCACTTGTGATGTGAGACACACAGAGTTGACTTACCAGCAAACACCATACTTGCCAACTAACTGCTGTAATATTGTGTCCCAAATTCACTTCCAGGATATTCATGACTCAATACTGATGGTGGAATCAATTAGTGCCTTCTTTGCCGCTGGATTGACATACAAGTGATAACTGTGGCAGTGGAGTCAGACTTGAACAGGAGATGGGGGTGTACACACATACCTGCTCCGATGGCTCCGATATTATAGCCTACCAAAAGTCATCACACCTTGTAAGGACAAGTAGAAATACGACCAGATACTACCATCCGAAAATAGTACCGTACCTTGGCTGATACGTCAGGTGAAACCTTCTGTTAGCTCTAAGCACAGGCAACAAGACGAAGTAAGACCTCACATGAACCTCATGAGGGACCGTGCAGTGGAGAGCTGCTCAGCTGTTACCTCCATTTCACAGGAAATCGACGATGGTAGAAAGTAAGGGGTTAATGTCCCCTTTAACTGTGAAGCATTCGATTGGGGACATCGCTGGATGAGTGGGAGTTTTTTGTGGTGTGTTCGGGTCACTGTACAAGGCGCCGGTAAGGGCTAGTACGGGAACAAAGCCAAGGTGAAAAACTACATGAAAAACCGTGGTTTTTTGGCACTACTTTTTTCTCAGGCTAGGTGGTGCTGAGATGCCGGTGGCACCAACGCCACAAGCCATTGCACTGCATCTCGTCAGTGGACCACGACGACAGCAAGGGAAACATGGCTCGCAGGTCCCCACGATCATCACCAAAAGGAAAATCCAAGGAGGTGTCACAGAGGAACGGCAAAGACAGTACCTCATCAGCTTCATGGACTACTAGCAATATCGAATTCTTGATCGACCAAGTCATTGCTCGTCGTGCAGAAGGTGGTGATGGCATGAGTTTCAAGAAGTCATTCTGGCAGTCCCTAGCAGCCTCCGATAGACTTTCCAACCCAGAGAAAGGGGGCCCCAAGACAAGCAGCTCATGCAAGGAGAAGTGGAGCCGTGTGAGTACATTTTCGACTCTATCATCAACGATGCGAATAGCTGATCTCTATCTAGCTGAAGAAAACATTTGATGTTGTCGATTGCCTCGCCCATTCTTCGGGGTTCGCATTTTCACTTGAATTAGGGGCTAATATCGGCATCGAAAACGAGAGTGTTTGGACTGATTATCTCAAGGTACAGTCTCGAAGTTTATGCAAGAGGAAACTCTCCTAATCGATGTCCCGTAGCATCACCCAGCAGCATCCCCTTTCAGAAACAAAGGGTGGGCATTTTATGACAAGATGAAGATTGTTATGCCATCAAAAAGCAAGGGCACGAATCATTTCTCTGCCCTTAGTGGGCCCTCTGTAACATCAAGTTCCTCTAAACCCGCTCCCCCCTCGTCTAGAAGTGCAGCCACCAGTGACAGTGAAAATGCTGAGCGTAACACGAACACAGTGGCTACGGTGGAAAGTACAGATGTTGTCATGGAGCTGAGTACTGATTCTGGGTTGCCTCACAATGCGCCGCATCCTCCCTCCTCTGAAGTCTCTGGAGGCGCTTCGACAAGACCTCTCTCTTCCGTATATACTTGCCTGACTCCATCCAACTTCATGCCTCCAGCCGCTCCCTCCTCATTCACCAGCTCATTGGCCAGTTCTATCAAGCCTTCGTCGAGCATTTCTGCTCATGCCAAAAATTCCAATAAACGCAAAGCCGATGACGATGATGCCTCGATGGTGTCGATTATGTCTCCTTCAGTTGCTGGATCATCCCATTCATCTGTGCAGAGGCATCGTGTCGCAACTATCCCTGTGGCGATTGATTGAGTAGGCGATCGTCTTGGGTCATTGAACGATACTTTTCATGACAGCATCGCAGCCATCGGAAGTTTCACATCCAATATATCAGCTCCTTTATCTTGACAGCTTCCCCCACCAAATTCAGTTACCGCTGACACTGAGAGCCCCAAGTCTGAGGCAACATCTAGGTTACTTGCCCTCGATCTTCCGACGCTCTCTCCCCCCCAGATGGTAGCTATAATCGATTGTTTTCAAAACAATCCCAACAATGCCAAGATGTATCTTACTCTCACTGCAAATACATCCGAGCCATATGCAGCCGTTCGGAAGGCTTGGCTCATGAAGAGGCTGGAAGAGGCAGGCATTGTAGATAATCATACTCAGTAGTTGTAGTTGTCTGTATGTTGTATGTGCATCAATATGAAATGCATTCCTTCATCTCCGTTCTATCACTTGCAAACTTATGCGAGTCATCAAATGACTTGGAAGAAATGCGTGAATTCGGTCGGTCGTGAGGTAGATACGATGTGCTAGATGTACTATACAATTCCTCTCGCCTGTAGATCCTGACTATACCTCAACCACATCGCAGTCACCATCCGCTCCCATTTCAGGGCCATCACATCACGGTCTGTGGCGGTCGGAATGCCACTTGCAGTTGTGCCATGTGCTCCTGGCTCATTCGGAGGTAGTGCACTGGCCGAGGCTATTTCGCTAGGTTCCATGTCAGCTAACTCAGTGCTATCGTAGGAACGAATGATATTGTGTATACAGCAACAAGCAGGAGGGATGCGTGCTTGAGTGGCCATGTCGTATCCAGGTGGGATGATGAGGATTCAAAAATGACATTTGAGAATGCCAATGATACGCTCGACGATGTTGCGTGCTTGTGCGTGCCACAAATTGAAAATTTCCCAGTGGTTTTGAGGCCTAATTCAATTCTGAGTCAAAGAAGATATTGTGAATTGGGAACTCACTGTCACTGTCCTTGGCCCCATTCTGCAAGATGATAGCGCTCACCACGATAAGGTACCAGTAGTTCCAGGCAGCTAGGGAACCCGGCATTGGCAAGGTAATATCTACCGGGGGGAACTGTGAGGTCGTTGACTTGGGCATTGTGGCAGACGGATGCATCAGCGGCGGAACCTTCCCACCCACTGAGTACGTATGTGAACTTCAATTCGAAGTCACAGCACATCAAACAGTTCTGGGAATTGAAACCCTTTCGATTGCGCATCGCATCACATTCTGCAGCAGACGGTGTGCATGGTATGTGAGTACCGTCAATAGCGCCAATTGCATCCTCGAAAAACGGCATGAAACGCATGTCATCTCGAATTGCCTGTGGGACATCGTCATGGATGTGGGGAAGTCGGACATACTTCCCATAAATCGGTGGGGAGGAGAATGCATGGAGGATTTTTTTGAAGTACCTTCCATGGCAGATATCAGTAGAGATCATCGAATCAGAAGAGAAGACATACTTTGATATCGTATCATTGGATCACTGGAACCGTTCAGCGACGTGCCTGATCGTCAAACCTGTTACACAGATATAAAGGAATATTGCCAACTGCTCTTCAATCTTCACATGCTTCAAGTGGGTATACCCAGCTGCCTGCAGCTTGGCAACGAGGATATCAAAGACGAATCTGTGGGTGCCAAGTTCCGTGCGAATCCTTTCAGGGTGCCCATTGAGCAATTCTTTCACCCAGCCTTCACCAGAGAGGATGGACGTGTGATATGGGATCGCTTCATCCTTCTGAGTGGCTAGCACGATAGCCTGTGCTACTGCCGAGACCGCACCTATGAGAATTTCGCCAGCCTGTTTTTGATGAAGAAGTAGCACCGCCCAGAGTTGTTCGTTATATGCGATCTCCTCATCATCGGTGTCTAGATAGATCAATATATCATGGTACAGTTTTCAGGCTAGGCAGAACTCACCAGGAAATTCAGAATCTTCGAGCATCGTTCTGGCAGTCGTTATCTACACATGTATGAGCTATCTCGTGCATCGATCCTTTGGCCAGAATTCTAGCAGAGCTCGAATATTTGCCGAAGCTGGCTGAACTGAACGTTAGTTTTTTATCCGGGTTTTTCACTATGACTTCGTTCCCGTACTAGCCCTAAGGCTTCGGGGTCCCGCCCCCTTTTCCCTAGACAGGAGCCGTCCCGATTCCCGGTCCCTCTCAACTCGCAATCAACTTGTAGTGTTCCAGGGCCAGCAGATATAGCATGCTGATGAATTCTACTCAATTATGTATATCGCCCGTTGCACTTACTGGATGACTCAAACGTGGTGCAAGCCGGGTACCACTCTTGGTTTCGTTCTTCAGCGAACCCAGTATGACGCTCACTGCAGATTACAGTCCCGGCCCTAGGCTGATATCCGCCCAGGTAATGCTGGAATATATTGACGATCAACGCGAAAGGTACGTGCTGATAAATTTATGGCCGGATGTCGTCGTCTCTCTGGCCACTCGAGCTGCTCGTGCCATCAGTGATTTTAACCGGGTCTCGAGTGGCCTTGGCAAGAAAGTTTTGGCTGTGAAGTCTACTAAGAAGGCGATGTCTTCTGCAAAATTCCTGGTGTCTTCATCCTCCCCGTCGATGGCCGCGCGCGGTTCGAGTCTCCCTGCGGCATTTGCATCCGCTTTGACATCTTCTATATGCATCTTTTCTGGAACCCGCCCATTTTCTGTGCTCGGCCTCTTTTCCTGCACTCTGTCAATCTCTTTGCGATACTGCGCTTCAACCTGTTCCCTCGCAAGCCGCTCTTCTTCCAGAAGGCGAGCCTTGTTCTCAGCCTCCTCCCTTTGCATAGTGAGCACTTCGCTCTCGCGTCGCGCATGCTCTATTTGCATGCTCTCCGCCTCTTTGCGGACATTATTCACCTCGTCCTGTAAGTCCTTTAGATTAGCCAAATACCGGCGATTTTCGGCCTCCATCTCCGCTATTCTGCTCTCTAGTCGCGACCTCTCGACCAGGAAATCCGTTGCCATTCGCCCGACATCACGTTGAATGCGCTCAATCTCCAGTTGCTTCCTCTCCACCTCTTCCTGGAGTTCTTTACGTGCTTCGTCCTTGGCACGTGTCGCAAGTTCGACCTCTCCGCGCAAGTTCGTGATTTCGTCACCATACCGCTGCGCTTGTTCTTTCAGCAGACGAGTCAGCTCGGATCCGGCGGCGGTCTGAGCAAGACCTTTGCGTTGGTTTACAATCTCGTGCTGTATAGCAAGGATAGCTGTTTGGCTATTGATCAAGTTGCGGAGGATAGCATGGGCAGATGCCTCAGTATTATCATGACGGAGTAGCCGAGCACCCTTTTCGAGGACGGGCTTAAATAGCTTATCGTTCGTCGCCAGTTCACGCTCCCGCTCCTCCCCAGTTTTGGAGTCGACATTTCCCCACATGTTCGTGACGATCAGGACGTTGTTGAGCGTACTCTCTCCGCAGAGTTCGCGGAAGATGCGGAAGTTACGTTTAGAAGTGCCGCTCATTCGAAAGTCCGAGATACGGTGCATGTAAATGATGCCTGCGAGCTTGGCGCCTTGTTCATACCTATGCGTAAGGGAATGATCTTCTTCGTCAAGGCGTCATGCAACGACTTCCAAACTACTCAACTCACGTGTTAGACAGGTAAGCAGCAATGGAGGTCAGCACGTCGGTATCGTTGCGGATCGTGTCATCGAATCCCGGTGTATCTATCAAGGTCACAAATTGACCGTCGAGAGAGAATGGCTTTGACGTCCCCACGTCTGTGGTGCAACTCTCAAGACCACTTTCAACGGGGAAGTCAGATCCACTAGCACGGTTGATAAACTACACGTGCCATTTCGCCGTTAATCAACACCTGGGGGCAGGTATGATTCTCGAACTCAGAACGCACCGTTGTTTTCCCACTTCCGGTAGCTCCCATTACCCTGTCGTCAGTGTCACTTGGGTCAGCAAGGAGTAGTGTTTCGAAAACACGATATCGACCCACGCAATCCTAATTTCCTTGCCTCTAGGATCCATCCTTGTATTGAACTTCTTCCTAGGTATACGATAGACTGGCAGGTTCTCTTCTCGGGAATAGCGGGAAAGCGAGTGGTCGTAGGTGTGCCAGCTAACTCCACTGCGCGCTTATATTCACCCGTATACAGTAACACACCATGCAGGCGTTCCGCGCTGCTCCAAAACTCACCTTGGCCTCGTGGCTCTTCTCCTCAACGTACTTATCTGGCAGGTGCACAGTCCCTACGGCATGGCCACCACGAACCACCATTCCATACATCATCGGATCTCAACGATACCACGATGTTACCTCGTTCCTTTGGTCTGGGTGTGGCCATAGATTAATAGATGACCCCTTTAGTAGCTTGAAACATATACGCTCCAAATATTCTGTCTAGTTTTAGCAGGTCAAGCCCCGCGGATGAAGTGAATGGTCAAAAAACATGACTGACAATCTGAGATCAGTACATACGGATACGCTAAGAACCGGCGAAAGGTCATCAAGAAGACATTGCATAGCGGAGACCATACCAATGAACTAAGTGCAGGACTACCAGTATAAAGCCCGGCAGAGGTGTTCTATCAGACCTCCCTTACGTGAAGTTTCTCCTCAATCCTGCGTAACTCTGCCTGATAGTCAGACGCGAGCCTTGAAGCTTGGGTCTGAGCTTTCTGTAGGTCGTCTTCGACCTTCTGCTTCTCCTCGGCTAATTCTTTCTGGGTCTCTTCATCCATCTCCTGCTCGGCTTGGAACATCTCGTCTTGCAGTTTCTCCAGGTCCTTCTGGTGTTTGGCGGCCATCTCTGAGAGTTCGCGATCGAGTTGCTTGAAAGCAGCTGTCTGCGTTATATCGACTCCTTCTGCTAGCTCCCGCTGGATACGGAGCACGATAGGCTCCTTCTGAACTAGTTCCTCGAGGATATGGTGAGCGGATTTTTGCGTATTATCGTGGCGCATCATTCTGCCTTTTCTCTCGAGGATGGGCTTGTAAAAAATGTCCTTGGAGGCAAGTTCTTGCTCGCGAGCGATTCCGTCTTCTTCGGAGACGGTACCCCACATATTCGTGACGACGATGACGTTTTCGTAGGCTTCTTCGCCACAAAGCTCCTGGAACATCCTCAGATCACGACGGGCGGAACCTCCTATCTTGAGGTCGGATATTCTCTGCATGTAAATCACGCCGACAAGGCGTGCGCCTTGTTTGTTCCTGCGCCAAAAAGTAAGACGAACATTATGAGGTGAGCAGGGAAAGTATAGCACGAACATGGCGACTAGGTAAGCGGAGATGATTCTCAAAACGTCGGTATCCGTCATGGACGTATCGTCGAACCCAGGGGTGTCAAGAAGAACGACTTGTTTCCCCCCGACCTTGAATGGTATGGACGTCTGCACTTCGTTAGTGCAGCTCTCCAGCCCCGAGCCGACTCTGAGTTCGGATCCGGAGGCCAAGTTAATGAACTAGGCATAGTGGGGGTGTTATGGTGAGCGTGGAGCTCGAGGGTGACAGCGTGAGGCACATACCGTTGTCTTGCCGCTGCCGGTGGATCCCATGACCCTGATGGGGAAGTGATAAGAATGTCAGTCTCGGCGAGCATGGCGGGGTTCAATAAGACGTACACAACGTAGACTGTTGTGTTGGGATCAATAGGGGATGGTGTAGCGACGCTGTCATCCTTTGGTTCCTTCGTCTCTTTGATTTGCTGAGGCTCCTCGTCGTGGAAGACATCGCCTGAGAAGCAGGGGATGCGAGAAAGGATGCGTGCGATACGTTGACCCATGGTGTTGAGCTGGAAGTACCCGAGAGGAATGGGGAGAAACCAGACGTGGAGCTCGGAGGGACAAGGTAGTTCAAGGTACCGGGACTAAACAGATAGTCGAGGTAAAGCAACACGTTTTTACGGCGTTCGCATCACATTGAGTCCACGCGCTTGTGGTACACCTTGCGTTGGGGCCCTGCAGAGAAGCATGGATCCCATATCTTTCCTTCGGCCGGGTGCTACCGGAATTCTGCAATTCATCGCAGGCGACGCGGACAGAGGAGCATCATGTGGTCCACCGATCGCGACCTCGTTGAGGTACATTGCATTGCACTCGACGCCGTTTAAAGATGCTGTACGGCGACCACCGTGCGGCTCGAGCACAACTCGACCGCTGAAATATGTGGAAGCCAATGCAGCCGAGTCTGACGGTGGTTGGTAGTCTTCGAGACCGTAAAGATAATTGATAGTGTCAACAGAAGCGAGGCCGACTTCGAGAACTTCCTCAGGTTCTAATGCCAGTAGGATACGACTCCTTTGGAAGGTTCGCTGGCATTGTCAGGGCTGTGCGACTATATCTGAACACACGCATGACTACGACGGGTGCCGGTGAGAGAGGGACGCCCTTTTGGAACGTTCGGACGGTGTCGTTCCCATGTCTAGTCCATTTCCGAGCAGCGCTTTGGACGATCCATCCGATGGCATCCGTGTGATCCGACCGCATGCCCTACACGACGCTCTCAATGAGCTCTGCCCTCTGACCAGCACTGCAACTTTACTGCGAATGATCGGCAGATAAGAGAGTAAGGGAAAAAAAATCTGGGTAGTCATGGGATTGAACTCTGGACCTCAGTCAAGTGCATGCGCTGTCTAAGCCGCCGCGGCGTGAGAAACCCCCATGTGAGGACGATTGCCTGATTTGGTAATTGCATCCGCGTCTGTTTGGTGTGTCATCTAATCCGATCGGAAAAGGAAATCGCGACTGTAAAAAGTGGCCTGATGTTCGACTCGATCGGTAAAATATAAAAAAGTGGAAGTCGGTAAAGCACCCAAGGGCAAAAAGAAAATTGACCGGGGCACACTTCCGTCGTCGTCGTCGCTGTCGTCGTCGTCATCGTTCACTGGTCCACCTCCCCCCTCCTTCTCCTTTTCCTCCTCCCCAGTGATGGATATTGTTCTATACCTCGCCGACGAATACCTTCTCGACAGTGTATGGGCTAGCCTAGTCCCGCTCCACGACCCCGTCTTGCCATTGTTAAGGTATCAACAAATCTCTTCCAACTTCACAACCATAGCATCGTCATCACAATCAGCATGGCCCCGAGATTATTTCTTCAGACAAGTACTGTCACTGAGCGTCATAACATTGATCGGCATCAACCTGCTATATTTTGTTTTCGCCGGCCTTTCATACAAGTTCATATTCAACCACGACATGATGCGACATCCGCGGTTCTTACAAAACCAAATCATGCTCGAGATACGAACGAGTGTGAAAGCATTCCCCATGATGACCCTCCTCACCCTCCCCTGGTTTCAAGCAGAAGTCATGGGCTACTCCAGACTCTATGACAGCGTCGACCAATACGGATGGATCTATCTCTTCCTTTCCGTACCATTGTACGCCTCTTCCTTTCTCTTGGGGAGCCTCCGCTGATTTCCCTTGTTATAGCTTTCTTCTCTTCACAGACTATGCCATCTACTGGGTACATCGTATTCTGCATCACCCCAGTTTTTACAAGACATTCCATAAGCCACATCACAAGTGGATAAGTATGTCTTGATCCCCTTGTATGTCACCGGACGCCGATGCCGCCTTTCTTTTTTATACAGTACCGACACCATTCGCATCTCACGCATTCCACCCGGTGGATGGTTACCTCCAATCAGTACCCTACCATCTCTTCATATTCTTGTTCCCTCTCCACAGGTATCTATACCTTGGTCTCTTCGTCTTCGTCAACTTCTGGAGCATACTAGTACGTCGTCTTTCGCGTCTATTTTCTTCCAATCTTGGACGCTGATCAACGATGGTGTGCCATCTTTTCGGACGTGTCCACTGTCAGATCCACGACTCCGATATGATAACCGGACATCCCCTTGAGTTCATCATTAATGGCCCCGCACATCATACTCTGCATCATCTTTACTTTACCGTCAACTACGGTCAGGTACGCGTGACACCGCCACCTATGTTGTTTCTTCTCTGACTCGCCGTGTAGTACTTCACGTGGGCTGACCGCGTCGGCGGATCATATCGCCAACCGGAATCGTCTCTCGATCCATTGCTTGAGGTAAAGAAAGTATCATGACAGTGCTTTGTTCTACCCGGGGGCATACTTGGGGCCGTCCATACTGTTAGTAATCATTATAGTTTCAATATATTGCGAGTACATGGCAAAGATTTACAATCTTCGATCACCTTCTGAGGGGTCTAAGCTTGCTTGAGCGTATATTTACAACCGTCTCCATTGGATTGAACATTAGGGGGATGATCACGATTCGATCGGACGCATCGAGTGGGATGACTATCTCGGCCATTCATAGGGGTAAATAGTAACTATATACTTTGATGTCTAGTGTTAAACATCTTCTGTACTCATAATACGTTTGTTTGGGAGGAGCGTTTTCGGTGTCCCAGAATCGTCATACATTCGCCTATCTGCAATAATACAACCGGGCTACTTCTTCGGTCGCCTCTTCACCTCATCCTCTTTGCAAGCGTGCAACATCAACTTGTTAGGGTGCCCTGGCGTCATCCCGCTGTGACCCTTGGACCAGTCATACGAAATTGCGTACGCGAATATGGTGCCGTTACGGTTGAAAGTCGTAGCAGCGATCGGCCCTGGCGCGGTTTCGAACGCTGGAAATAGATACTCTCAGCAACGAACGCACGTGAAAGTCAAAAATAAAGTAAAAATAACATTTTAGTCGTGTTCGCGCATCCTTGTCCCAATAATGGATGCTTCCGTCAGAACCTAGAGCAAGGGTCAGCTTTCGGGTGAAGAGCACTCGAGATATCGGGGTAGAAACGGACCACAGGTAGAGAACGTCCCATGGACAGGGTGGAATGAGATATCGTTAACGGCGTATACCAAAGACTGATCTTTTGAAGCCGGAGTTTGATCTTTGCGATGACACTTGAACGAAAAGTTATTGCTATATCCGACATCATCACCCGTTAATATTAGACATGCATGTGGCAGAGTTGCCAACGCTTACGAGCTGTCCTTATCTTCCACGTATCTGAGAAGAAAGAAAGAAAAAGGCAACCAAGTCAGCCACCATCCATCCTATATCCGCTTCGTGGGCAAACACGCACTGGATTGCCACGCGCCCTTCGATACTGCCTACAGCAAACCCACTACTGGGAGAGTTGGTGAAACACGAGACAACACGTGTCTGCCACTTGAGGGGAGATGTTATGGTCTATGATATGAAGAGAAAAAATAAAATAAGCGGGATCCGGGCGGAGATAATGCGTGATACCACCTTGTACGGCGAGGTTGGATTGGTTAAATTGTATATTTGGATGTGACGCTCTGCCGTTCCGACAACAAGTAAAGGGTACTGGACGTCCATGGTGTAACACCGTTCCGGTAGTTGGACGGTCGCCACGGGGTTGGGAGTTCTCAAATCCCAGTACTGCACACGCCCACACAAACACGACGACGTGAACAAATTGGCGCTGCTAACGAAAAAGACACGTCTCAAACACACCTTCAACGTCTTATCCCAGCTCCCCGTGGCTAAGATCCCGCCTTGGGGTGTCTCTATCCACTTGACGACTTTGATCGGAGCTTCATGTTGAGCGACTTGTTGTGGTTGACCGGTCGTAATATCGAACATGCGCGCGGCATTATCTGCACCTCCGGATATGGCCCTATTGCCTTCCTGATGTCCCAAGACACGCCGCATCAGACGAATTCCACTCGATCTCGAGCCGGCAATTGCAGCACGAACCTTGTTCCAGCACACGCTGAGAACGGGACCTTGGTGTGCGTAGATAGCCTTTCCCTGTGTCTGGCCATTGGCGCCGACCTCGTATAAGCGGACCTTTGAAGATACAAGTCGTTCGTTTGACTCCCGTGCGACTCGCTATGGTAGCAATCGAAACTCACGTTGTTGTCCCAGCTCCCTACAGCAAGGTAATCCGCCGCGGGGGAAAAGGCCAGCGAGGAGATGGAATCGGTCGGTATTTCGGGGACTTCAATGTCCTTTTCCGCCGGTGCAGCAGTTGTCGTCGACGTCGAGGCTGCACCAAAGAACGACATGACGCCTGGTATTTGACAAGTTCAAGTCTTGCTCGCTGAGGTATAACCGTACTTGGAAGCACCGGTGGCGTGGTAAAGATGCTTTGCACCACCAAATGGTCTTCCTTGGACAAACACATCGTCGGCGGGTTGGCGTAATGGTAACGCGCTAGTTTCCGGCGCTAGAGATTCTGGGTTCGAGTCCCAGGCCTGTCGCTTTTTGTGTCTCTTTCAGCGGAAGTACTTTGTATCGAGTTTGAATGGATGCACCCAATCGGACATCATTTTCCAGCTTCTCCATCACCAAGCATGTTTGTTTCGTGTGTAAACAGTTCGAGCTCGCACAGGCGTGGTACATACATTCGTACACTGGACAGTGATTAGTATTGCTACAGGTCAACTATTTATAAGACTGCGATTAATTCTTTTTCTCAAACACGGGCGTGTCAAACATGCCATCAGGATCTGATCACTCAGTCAGCGGCCCATTGCGCGAAGGGGCAAGAAGGGGGACGCTCACCATGACCATGTACATGGATAAACTCCTTGTCCTTCGCAGCACGGTGCATGAAGTAACTGGCCGCTTCGTGTGCGACGCAGGAGACCTTACTATTGAAGAGGGCTCCTGCGCGAACGGCGGCTGCGGCCAAATGATACCTCGACGTTCCGTTGCAAAGCATCATCTACATCGCACAGGGTGCTTCACGTCAGATTCCCGTCTTGAATGATCACAGTGCTGAACTTACATCAAAGGGTGTTGTAGTCGTCCCTTCCTCACGGTACCTATCCCCAAGACAGTGAGCTTAGTGTCCACGCCCTCGACGGACATGGTGACTTACCCCTCGATCACCATCCGCTCGACCCCGGGCCTCCCAAATACCAATCCCTTGACGTCAAGAGGATAACCATGGAAGTTGATGATGATCGATCTATCCACCGCGAACAGTGTATCGAAGTCATCATCACTCAAAGCATGCGGATGGCTGCCATATGGACCCAATATCATGAGGTCGGTCACGTTGACTACTCGCACACGAAGGTCGGGTACTTGTTTACGCAAGAGGGCCGCTGCTGCAATGACCTCGAAGGTGACCTCGGTGCCGATGCCAACCAGTACACTGACGATATTAGTGAGGCTATGCGAACGACCTTGCTGGAGGTAGTAAGAACGCACACATCAGGGTCAACTCCTTCATCGACGCTCGCAAATTTCCAGACGGAAGCTCCTGCAATGCAGTGCTATCACGAAATGAGTCGGCAGTGCGTAATGCCTCATGTCCAAGCACGTACCCGATCGGCCTCTTCTGGGTCCAACCACACCGATGTCGGTTGCTTGCTCCCAACGATGAGGTTGATGTAATTCCTAGATCGTAGACAGTGCGCCATGGTGGACAACCAACAATTCGCGTCGGGAGGGAGGTAGACACGACCGATCTTAGGCTTCAAGTTGAGAACTGCGCCAATGAAGCCGGGGTTCTGGTGAGAGAAACCATTGTGTTCCTGCCGCGCCCACGTTGAAGTCTCGATGTAGTTAATAGAGCCTACGTCTTGTCTCCATTTCGTTTCAAACGACTGGGCGTGCGAGTTACAGTGAGGTCGAGACGCATCTAAAAGGAACTGACCATTTTGGCAAATTTGCTGTACTGGACCATCATAGTATGCACGATGCCCAAAAATGCCTCATAGCTGGGGAACAACCCAGTCCTACCTGTGAGCGTATAGCCTTGCAACATCCCTTGACACGTATGCTCGGAAAGTATCTCGATGATTCGCCCGTCTTGCGCACGGCAGGCAACGTCCCACTGCATGTCGCGACCCGTCACCTCAAGAACAGCTCCGAGCTTGTTCGACTCCAACTCATCGGGGGAGAATATTCTGAATCTCGTCGGATTGCTGCGATACAAATTAGTATAGAATGCTGGGGGAAGGCCGGACGATACCTACTCCGTGACAACCTGCTTGAGAAATTCACCCACTGTCTTCATACAGCTCGCCTGTGATTGCTTCTGCACACCGAAAGTCTTCCAAGCTGGGACCTTCAACGGTTGATAGGCAGCATATGCCTCTTTCCTCATCCCAAGTCGCTTATCTCTGATCTCGGGAACAATCTGCAGTAGCTCGGGATAGGGTGCACCGTCAGGTATGTCTGTGTCACCATCGATGCAAAAAAGTCGTCGTGGGGCGTAGCTGGCCAACCAGGATTGCAGCGTCTTCAATTCCGTCTCATCCGTCTTCGCATTCGGAAGAGGGACCTGATGAGAGCGATACGATCCTTCGATGTACTCGCCGTGAAGTTCCTTTGGTCCCGAGAACCCTTTCGGAGTACGCAAAATGATTACAGGCCACCGGGGCTTAACGATAGGCTTCCCCGAGCGTGCGGCTTGTTGGATGCGAGCGATCTCCCCCAGAGCCCATTCCATGGAAGCGGCGAGGTCCCTGTCAATGTTGGCCAAGTCCTTGACTATGCGGGGCTGGTAGCCATAGCCACTGTGAAGGGAGGTAAAGAAATGTAAGAGCGACAGTATTCCGGAAGACGCACCAGAACAAAGCGACAAGTTCCTTGTCGTCCATACACCCATATATGGTACGGTTGGAGATCTTGAAGCCGTTGACGTGCACGATAGGTAGTACAGCACCAGATACGGCTGGGTCGATGAACTTGTACCCATGCCACGCTGTGGCAGTTGGCCCTGTCTCTGCTTCGCCATCCCCGACGACGCAAGTAACGACGAGATGCGGGTTGTCCAACGCCGCGCCGAAGGAAACGGCCAGGGCATAACCAAGTTCTCCTCCCTCATGAATGGATCCCGGTGTCTCAGCGTTGATGTGACTACGAAGAAGATGATCAATGTGTTCAAGAATGATTGTCATCTGATAATTCTTACCTTGGGAAACCACCAGGTACGCTAAACTTTTTGATGAGGTTGGTTAAACCAGCGCGGTCACGCGTATACGAAGGATAGAAAGGTGATATCGAATCCTCCAACCAAAGGCAGGACAGAATGGCGGGTGCGCCATGGCCTATCGGTGGTTATGAGTACGACAGTAGATGATAAGCATGAGAGTGTCAGGGGATATATGCGTTTTTTCCATATCAGGGTACCCCTCCATACAGGTCGGTTTGGAGAAAGCAAAACTTACCAGGTCCGACAACTAGGAGAGAGTCCAAGTTGGTTTTCTTGATGATACGGTTAAGATGTGCATATACGAGTGTAAGACCGGGGCACGTTCCCCAGTGGCCAAGTAGACGCGGTTTGATGTCGTCGAAGGTCAGCTCGCGCTCGAGCAGTACATCGTCCTTCAAAAATATCATCGCTGCGTCATTTAGGCGTCAACTTATATACAGCCACGGTTGTCATGGATGACGCACCCGCAGCAATATAATTGGCAGCAGCTCTGAACTTGCGAAGGGCATCAAGCTCTGCATTGCTGATGGCAAAGGAGGAGAGGTCGAGCTTGACGCTATTCCCTAGAACAGCGTCAGGGAGATGAGAGGGATCAGCAGGCGGGTCGGATTGAAAGAGGCGTTGACCGGGCATTGTTGGGCTGGTCGTTGGTTTTCTGTTGGAGAGAGGAGGTCTGCTCTATATACCCGGTGTCATCGCGAACGGACGATGATTTCATAGCTGCGCCTTGCGCCCAGCTGAGCCACATTCCAAGGGCCTGGCTCGACTTCCGAGGTCCCACTGTCGACTGCAAAAGGCAACCGTTCCGTTCGTTCCTCGCCACGGGCAATTCGTACATGGCAGTTACTACTTTCTGGCGTGCCATATCTTGTTGATATGGTGGGAATCGACTGGTGCTTTTGTCGACGAACCACACATTCAGGTGCTTGCAGCACCGTAGCTCACCGTTGCAGATACTCTTGCAGACTTGTGTCGGACACGTCGGATCTCGCACTGCTGGTCCAGATTCTGGTATCTCAGCGACTTCTCCCGGGTCTCCGGTGTGCCCTCGAGCTCTGGAACTCATATCAGGTTGATTTCATTGAAAGCTCGTTTCAGAACGAGATAGTTTTGCCGTGCCTTACAGGGGTATATGATGTAGGTCACCAGGTAGGGGAGTATGCATAGATAGCACTATCCGGATGTTCCGGGAAACGGGACAAAGGAAGACGTGTACCACGTAGATAAAGCGATCACAAGGAGGTCTGTTATACCAATTGATTCATTACTGGATTCGCCGTCTCGACCCCTGGTCGGGAACAAGAGGCACTCAGGTGGGCTGCGGAGGACTCCTAAACAGTTCATCTAGTAGAACTGCCACCTTCTGCTGTGCCTCACTCTTCTCGTGCCGGACGTCCTTCATCTCTTCATCTCGCCAACGCGCAATCTGGGCTTCGTCTGAAAGTAGCAGCAACAGTTTTAGGGAATGAGTGATGGACAGCAGCGAGTTGGCAGCGCGGACCTGTCATATCGATGTTGCAGATACGATGAAGTGAAAGTGGGTAGACTAGACTCACCATGGACTCGGCGCGCAGCTCCGCCTGGAAAGTCTCCTGAGCGATGCGGAACTTGTCCTTGTCCCCAATCTACAGCATAAGAAACGTCACTGAGAGCACGTGTACGCATGCATCGTATGATCTAGAGTCGTACAGATGCGAGACTGACGATGTCGACCATCCCATCGACCAGTATCTCTACTTCGGCATCCAGCCTCTTGTTCCACTCTTCTTCGATAGCGTTGAGATACTCTTCTGAGTTCTGATCTACCAGTGCCTGGTCGAGCGCAGGTCGGTGCAGTAGTTTCGCTGTCGGAAGCGCAGATGGGCGAGACACGTCGGTTTGAGGGGGTTCCGCCATGACATGGGCGTTTGTGGCAGGAGACGCGTCTCTTTTGTTCATCTACGACTACGACGCAACCTCAACAATATGCCTCCAGCGCCTGCCATGCACGCCCTCCAAAATCGCATTGAATCCTTCAAGAAGTCAAAACGCATCAAACGCTATCCGTCTAAGAAGACCTCTACGCAGTCCGCGACAGTCAAATGGCCCCACCCAACTTCTTACAAAGCCAACGCGAACACGCTCGCAGAGGCCGGCTTTTTCTTCTGTCCAAGCTGGGATGACAGAGACTGTGTCACTTGCTTCCTATGTGGGAAAGAACTAAGCGATTGGGACGTGCAGGACGATCCGTTCCAAGTTCATTATGAGAAGTGTGCTGAGGTATGTGGGTGGGCGGTGGTTCGGTGCGGGCTCGTAGAGGATATGGATGACGAGGGAAAGTGAGCCTATCTTCCTGCTGAACATGCAGTGTGCTGAGTTTACGCTAATCCACTCTCCAGCTTTACATTCGTGAACAAGGCTCGAATACCCACCACCAAGGCTATGGAGGAAGCCCGCTTGAAGACGTTTGGTCAGGACTGGTGGCCTCACGATGATGAGCCAAATCATGGTGCTAACTCGAGGAAGGTCCGTCCGGCGTATCACCTATCCATATATTGGCTCATTCATACTCATATAAGATGGCTCGAGCGGGATTCGTTTACACGCCTCAAGGTGCAGGAGATGACACGGTAACATGCTTATACTGCAACCTCGCTCTAGGAGGATGGGACAAGGATGACGATCCGATGTAAGTATCATTCCACCGTCGCAATTGTTTCCGGACCAGAATTCGCATGGATATACGACGTATCTTATGCTTTATGTGTGCAGTCACGAACACCGAAAACGTGCGACCAAGTCTGGAAGCACTTGTCCGTTTTTCTCGTTCGCTCAGCCAATGGCCCCCGCAAAACTGACGCGTTCGGAGTCGATCAAGGCTGGAAAGAAAAGTACGACGACTCTGCAAAAACACAGCAGGACGCACTCGCGGACGCGGTCACGTAAAGAAGATAAAGCGATGAAGGTAGAGATGGAGGATAGGGAAACGCAGAAGGAAACAGAAACGGAAACAGCACCGGAAGGAGACATGAGGGTCGACGAGGAACCGAGACAATCACCCTCTGTTCTTCCAGACCCCCCCATAGAGATGGAGGACGACGACCCGGAGCCCCCACTGCCGGCACCAGAACCAGAACCAGAACCAGAGCCAGAGCCAGCACGAATATCAACGCCTGACGCGGTATTACCCGCTCTTCCAGCGCCAACACCACCAGTCCCAGATGCGAAGGTACAGATGCCGATGATCGTGGAAGACAGTGTCTTTTATACGGCACCAACACCGATCCTACCACCTTCGGAAGTGCTGACGGAGGAGGAGCGAGAGATGTCGGTAGAGCAGTGGATACGGCGGGAGATATCGCTAAGCTACGACAAGCTCATGGCTGACGGGCAGAGACAGATCCTACTATTCAAGGAGAAAGCAGCTGATGTTCGAAGACGTATCGATGCACTTTAAAGGCACTCGAATGGTGATGTAATACATTCAATTGCAGACATATAGTAGTATCGGCGCGCGCGCAGATTATAGGAAGCTTGGACGAGGTCTGATGTGATTGAAATATGGCAGGAAAGTAATGTGGAGCCGCAAACTCGAAGTTGAAGATGCGGGGAACCGAGGTTTTGAAGGACTGGACTGGGGTGCACGCGGAACGGAAAAAGGGGTACCGTGACTGGTGACTTTCCCTCCCTCCCCCAAGGCATACTTTCGTCGTCTCTTCCATGACGATGGAACGTTCTTTGACAGACCTGAAGTCCGCCCTTCGAATTCGGTGAGTTTTCTTACTTCTATCACCGGGCATTCAGAACTAACTTGGTCTCTGACAGTTGTGGTAGTGCTCTACTTTCAGATGGTACCATTCTTCACATGTGCTTATCCTTGGAGATGTACTAACTTTAACAAGGCTACACCAATGGAGTCATCGGAGCAGATATGTGTACTTGCCCAGATCTCTAACCTTATGCCGGCTTCACTATTGTGGTTATCACTAGTATGTATACCCCCTGACTGATATATCTGCAGACACTAATCAATCTCAGTATTGATGCACATCTATCCTGAAAGTGAGTTCGGGATGCGATACTACGGTAAACTGTTAGGAAGCATCATGCTTGCCATCAAGAATTTAACACATTACTTTTTCATACTTTTAAGATACTTTTTGCAACTCTGTTTGACTTAATTGACTTTTGTAGCCTTTTTTTTTACCTTTGCTGTTAACTTTTGATTTGGTTTGACATCAAAATAGTACCTTAAAGTCAATAAGTTGAACAGAGTTGCAAAAAGTGTCTTAAAAGTATGAAAAAGTAATGTGTTAAATTCCTGATGCTGGTGGGCAAAAATTGATCCATTCCATGCTCAGACTAACCTACCTAAGGTACTGTGTTTGGTTTGCTTGTCCTTGGATGCATTTCAGATTGCCAGCTCTGCATGGTATGCCCTTTCTTCCAACCTTATTTCCATGTCTGAGTGTCATATGCAGACCCTTGCAGCTTCTCTTGTCTTGAGCTGTTCCTTTTTTTCTGGTGCATGGGCATCTGGATGTGGTGGTATTGCTGTGCTGGTTGGCATCTTCTGTTCGTTGCGGTGAGCTTCAGATGCCCTTTGCTAAAGCAGTCCCTGATTGCATAATTGTGAAGTTTCATGCTTGGCATTGGTGTTGGTGCAGGAACCCCTTCAGCCACAGTTTCTGTTTCAGAACAGACAGAGAAAGAAGTTGTCCCTGAAAATGCACAAAACTGGTGGTTGGTACTTACTACCAGTGAGTAATTTGTGTGACCCATTTGTTATTGCCAACCCTCTCCAGATACCCTGATTGACATGGGTTTTGTGATGTCAATCTTTGTCCCATTTTTGTTGTGCTGCATGTAAGTCCCTTGTTATATTATGGTTGACTGCCTCATATCACACCCAGCTTTGATGGGAAGCACCTCAACTTGGTCTGGGGCCTCTCAGCTGGTCCAGGTGTTATCCCTGCATTTCTCTGGTGGTGGACTCTCAAATGGGATGATGCTTGGGAATATGTACATATCCCCTACTGCCTTGCACTGAAAAGGTACTGGAAGAGCCTCCTTGGTTTGTCATTGGTCTGGTATATCACACTAACTTCTGAAAAATGAATTGATAATTAAATGGTGGGGTAATGCAAGGTTCATTTATGACTTCATCATGTAAGTGTATATTGATGGCTTGAAGGAGACTGACACTGATGCAGGATTGACAAGTACCCAGTAAGATGACCCCTGTATGAATGTCAGATGAATCTCTGATGGACCATAGCTTGTCATATACTCCTCCACAATCATGAACATGTAAGGTTATATATTATGTCATGCACTGCATTGAGCAGTGGAAATTGCAGTGTCACTGGAGGCAGCTCATCCTTAATAATTGTTTTTGGATGGACCCTTTTCATCAAGTGAGCTTGTCTGCTTTTACTTCTGTAGGGTAACCACATGACCTTGGTAGTTTGTTCTACATTCTAGGTCCCTCATCTACCCTCATCTGGTTTCTGTAAGCTGAACCTCTTACAGGGAGTGTGCTTGCCAGTGCTTTCCTGGTTGATGAACATGGTCCAAAGAATTTCATGGTATGTAATGCACACTGCCAAGTCCATGCATGATCAGGAACTCTTTTGTCAGATTGTTGGTTTACTCTTACAAGCCATCATTGGCCTTGGCATAGGTGCCATACATGGTGCAGTTGCTAACCATATTACAGTATATGCTGTAAGTCCACTGGATTCAAACTCAATTATAGCCCTCTTATTATGTTGCACAGATTGGCTATGGAGTTTTCTTGAGCCTTGGTGAATTTGGTGAGTCTGACAAGCCATATGGTGTGGTTGACTAGTCCATATACATGTGAAACAGGTCCTGGCAATTGTATTGGTGTTCTTCCAGCAAAGACTGCTCCTTTAGCAGTCCATGAACAGTTCTATAATTCTGCAGCCATAATTGGGAAAGTAGGAGCTTTCATTGGCATATGGGGTATGTACTATACAAGGATTGCTTTGATTAACCTCTTGAGACTGACCTCAAATGGTGGCAGCCTTTCCACAAATCATTGACAGTATGTATTGATGGAGTTGATACAAGACATAACCTTACACTGTGGGGTATGTTCATTTAGTTTTTGGCAGCTTGAGCACTGCAGAGGGTATTACTGCCCCATTCTATATTGGAAATGGCTTTGCTGTGGTTAGTACTCTCATGACTTTTTGCCTGGTGAAGCCTATCATGCATAATGATATGAAAGCCGAAGACCAAGCCATATGTTATGCCCTCTTTCTCTCCTTGGTTGAGAATTGATACCATCCTAAGTTTCATCAGTACTTACTGTCCTTTTCAGGTAACTTGTCTGCATGAGAAATTCTCACCAAAAAACACACTTCATACTCGGTTGACCACACTGACTCACCAGCACCACTGGAATTTAATAAAAAGTATAGCATTTGACTTGGACAGACATGTAGAATACAACTGTGTAGGACCGAGCTACAGAATCTGAGGTTTCCAAGTGCTATGCACATTGAGAGGTTTTTGATTTCAGAGTAAGTCCCACAGTCTCAGCATTTTGAGATACTAAAATATCTGATTTTGCTTCACTGGTCTACCTGGAACACATTCCCTGGACCTGTCGGAGTCCAGAGATATACTTTTCTTGCAACTCTGGTCTCACATTGAGGTGCTATAGTTGACTGAAGATCACAGATGTTTTTTTACAAATTTCTCACGTGGCCAACTTGCCTGAAAAGGACAGTAAAAGAGAATGGATTTGATGCGAGTGTCATTGACATCCGTCCAAGGTGGGGCCAGGCATCGGAGATAGACAAAGGCCAGAAGTTAGGACTGCCGAAGTGCAAACTGCGGAAGATGATGTGGTGATCTGCGTTTTACAGTAGCGGTCGTAACTACTATATCTTGGGCAACGAGCAAGAAAAAGGTTCACTAGATGTTGTAGTACGAAATGATTGAATACGCAAAGTCAGTCTCAGGAACCAAGGAACGAAGAATAACAATGTAACAATGCAAGCGTACAGATTTTAGCTGTCCGAGTACTATGACAATACCCAAATGGCCGAGCTGACCGTGATAAATAAGGAGGTCCCTAGTGCGAGGTAAGGTATCCCTAGAGCATTCGCACCGCTCCAGCCTGGTGGGACCCCAAGGGCTGTAGACGGATTGGAAACATGATACGTCGACGTGACAGACTGGCCCTCAGAATTCGTGTATACTAAGGTGTACGCATCATAGACCTTGGGGAGAGCCGAAGCGTTGAAGGTGGGTGAAATGAGGATAGGAGCGTAAGTACTGGTTGCCAACTCGGATGCAACTATTTCTCCAAACGTCGCGGGAACGGAGGTGTTGAACGCATACGGCGGTGTAGTGTAGGACGGTGTGGCCAGCACGTAATTTGGCAGGATCGTTGCAACGGTCGCCGATACAGAAGAGAAAAAGGCAGAAACGACCGTAGGGGATTCGACGGTGGCTGAGGCATTGGACGTCGAGTAGAGACCGATCATTGGAGGTTCCTCGTCATCAACACCATAACTGCGAGGCGACACGGCATTATACCCAGCGAGCCGCGAGTAATTCATTCTTACTCACCTCCACACCGAGTACACTGTACGCAAGAATGGAGTTCCTAAAACACACCCAATCAGTAAGGAGAAACACAGAGGAATGTAAGCTTCACCAAGTTGCCAATCAACACCATCCGAACTCGGTGGCGACGCCTTCGGCCACGACAGACAAAGACCCGGGCTGCTAGATGCCGGGCCGATGATGTAGTCAGTAGGTTGTAAAACGAACGTGTTGTTATCCCTAAACGACGGTTAAAATTTTGCGAAAGTGACATAGAAAACAAATGCGTACCCGAAGGTGAAGGAAATCGTCACAGATGAAGTACAGGGTATGACCCACTGTCCACCTAAAGGTACGTAAACCTCTGACCACGCGCAAGGTCGTTCGTTACTCACTTTCATCGACAAGCCGACTCCCCGGAATGAGACTATAAAGCCGCGTTACCTGTAATCAAACCTCACGTTTCAGCTCGCTTCGTAGATAGCATAATAGCACCGACATCTTGATACGGGCCATAGATGCCGGTCGTCCCACTACGAGATGATGTCAGTCAGCAGCTTCACTGACAGAGCAAAAGACGACGAACACGTCCAGGAGCGCAATAGAGGAGTTGTCGGTCAATGCAGGATACGTTGGTACAGGGGTCAGATTTGTCCCGTTGACCTATTCAAACGTAAGCACACCGAACCCTCGAACGCCTGACGGCGATACGCACCGAGAAGCCGGTCATGTAGATGGCCCAGTAGAAGTATCCCGACGTATTCGTTTGGGTGCCAATTGGGGAGAAAGGCACTACTTCATTCCAGATAATATTACTCGCATTCTGCACGACTGAAACGTCGATGGCACCTGGAGTAACCCCGCATGATCATTGAGCCTTGCGAACGTGCGACACTCCACAAAGAAGAAAAAGAGCACACGCACCAATAGCGAGGGTACCCGTCGTATTCCTGGTGAGACTCAAACCGAAGATAGGATACTCGAGTATACCTTGCGAAGCCAATGTCGCAAAGAATGGCGTGGCTAAAAGCACCCGGAAGGGGGGCAAAAAAAAACAGGTCTATAGGTACCAAGCCACGTTCACACACCACGCGCACATGCCCATGACGCACCATTCGCAATAGAAGCATAAATTTCCGATAGACGGGGAAACCCGAGCCCCAAAATCCCGCTGACTTCATCAAGCAGAGTGACGTTGGAATTCGTCACCAAGCCTGGGTGGCAAACAAGTATAAGTCACCCGCGCGACGGGGGAAGATGATGCCGTGTCCACAGGCTTGCTCACCTATAGCCTGATTGGGAGCTGTCACATTGGAGATTTGGATTGCCTCTCTAGCTATGAAGCCAGAGGAAACTTGCAGGAACCACCAAACGTTAGCCGGTAGTCCTTCGCTGCACGCCCAAACGTGTTACCTGTTGTATCCGCATAGCTGAGATTGAATACGCTGGCGTTGTTATTCACGCTAACGAACGTTGGACTGTCATACTGTAATGGGTATCTGGGAACCTGCATACACGTTGGAGTCGTGCAGGCAGTCGACGTGAGCCAGGCTAGCCCAAATTCAAACGTGGCCGAACAATGAGCGAAAATTGACCGCAAGAGAAGTGGAAATAGACACACAGTCAGCCGACCCAGTGTCAATGGTTGCGCGAAAGGTGATAAGGCCAGCTTCGAGAACGATGTAGTACGACCTAGCAGTCGATTAGTTTGCAGGCGACGCAGGTATGCAGACCATATATGTAATGCGCACCCGTCGTCGGCCAGAGTAACTGGGGTTATTCCAAATCCACTGGACAAAGAATCATTAGTGCCAACCAACTTGTCCCCTTGTTGAACGGCCGGGATATTCGCCAGGGAACGTGGTGCGCCGATTCCTAGACAGAGTACGCAGTGCAGTAGCAGTAGGACAGTGACGCGGAACTGCAACCACTGCAACGACATTTTTACTTTCTCGAGCCGCTGTCTTCACGGACACATTCGCAAGAGGCTCTAAGCCCAAGGGAAGAAAAAAAACAAGGGGACTGGAGAGTTGATCCGGTGCGGTGGTTGACAATAGCCCGTTGCGGGGAAAATGGGCCGCCAGTTGCTGCGTTGAAACCACGGTAACCCGATTTTCCCAAGCCCCTGACAGTAACAGAGCTGGGGACTTGCCAAGGCTCATAGCAACCTGGAGCTAGAGGTATGATGCCGGCCTGCACGAGAGACAGAGCAAAGTTCCAGTGCAGTAAAGAGACAGGTATCCAGAGACATACATAACTACACTTGATGGGTAATACATCCGGAAAGAACGAACAAAGTAACAGGAGTCAAGTGCGCGAGGGGGGCGATGGTCATACTAAAAGAACCGGGAACAGAATGAAAGGAATGACAGGTATAACAAGATTCAATATGACATAAAAACGAGATGGAGCGGAACTCTCCAAGTAAGTGGAGAGGACATCACGACACAGTCGATCACCGTTTGGCAAAAACCTTTTTAAGAAGAGCCAAAACTTTTGGCACGTTCAGCTGAACGTACTCGAGATCTAGGAGGTGTTTGTTGTCCTTTTGCTATTGGCAGGAAGTCAGCAAAAACGATCTTCCAGTGAGACTATCTAGAACCGACCTTCTCTAATAAGTCGTCTATCTTGAGGTCCATCTCGAGGATGGCTTTCTCACGACCCTTGTAGTGTAACGATATGATAAATGCCCCCGGGGAAGGCGACGTGATATTAAAGTAGATATTAGGCCGTCTATCAACCAAGTGAATAACAGTGAACGACGACTAGTGACGAAGACACTCACCGACTGTCGGGTACGTTGCTCTCGACGATGATACCTTCCTTCTCAAGCTGCGCGTGTGTAAAGCGATAGGGTCCAAGAACAACAGCCTTCGAAGGCTTCCTCTCCTTGCCGCCTACGGTGATAACTCCAACGCCTGTCGTGCTGCCTTTATCCTTGGCTGTCGTTAGGCGGACATTCTGTAGGTAAGCCTTGTACTGCTCGAGTTGAGTACGCAAGTAACTGTTGTGGTCGCAGATGGTCTTGTATACTGCCTCGAGAGACTTCGTTTCGAGTAGCACTTTCTCTCGTAAATTGCCGAGGTGGGCAAGCTCAGCAGCAACTTCTTCCCGCATAAGCTTGTACCCATCCACCGAGTCGATAATCTTACTCTCCTCCAGCTCGCGGAGCATCTCTTTTACCTTGATACCCTTGCGGACGAGAGTTGCATCCCTCGTAGTGGCTGCTCTTTCCGCAATGGCTGCCAGGTTGTACGGCTGCTGGTCAGCAGCGCCAGGGAGTGACCGTATGAGCTGAACGAGGATGGATTTGGTCTCCATGTAGAGCATCTCGCTTTGTGAGACAGAGTCCATGAGAGCGGTGTGTAGATCTTGTACAGGCGTCTCCCAGCGGCTGTAGAGATTGAGTTCGATAGCACGATTCTCCTTTCGAGGGACCTGCGCAGGTGCTGGACCGAGCTCATCCGTAAGAATGCGGAGGTGTTGTTTGTCATTTGGAGACTTGAAACCAGAGATTAGTACGTGAGTGGTTCGAGAAGCACCGTGGACTTACGAGGGTCTCGATGTGCTGTAAAATCAGGGAGTGGGTGTTGTACAGTTCGTTCATGGTGATGTGAATCATCAAATCTTTCTTCGATAAAGCCATGTATTGGTCCATCTGCGAAGAGGACGCGTCAGATCATTACCAGCAGAATGGATCGGACGGCGATTACCTCGAGGGATTCGTAAAAGTCTCCAACTTCGCACAAATTATTGAGGAATTGGTTGATGCGGGCCTTGTTGTTCTCCACGAACGGATTTAGCGTAATCATGTATGCTTCCTTCGCGTAAGAAGGCTTGTTGGCGAGGTTCTGCAGCATTTTCGCAATCTTTGGAGAAGGTCAGGTAAAGTCCGAAGGAAACGGGGATTCCAGAAACGCACCAGGGTCAGTGTTCTGCGAGGATGCTTTGCTGGCACGGAATCGACCAGCATGTAGGCTTGTGGCGTAACTATCGCAGGGTTGATGAAACGCAAGAAGAAAAAGCCTCCAATCAAGGAACAGATAGCGTAATCCGTTGCTTCCGGATACTTGCGCTGGAAGGTTGGCTAAGTAACGGAAACGTGGAGATCCGGGTAAAGCCTGAACTCACCCGGGTCAAGCTTCTAATTTGCTTACATATCCACCGGATGCCGTACGGGACGGTCTCCATGCTTTCGATGATAGTGACGAGGAAGCTATTAGCAATTTCCATTAGCATCGTAAGACGTGGTGCGATGATGGCCTGGACGTCCGGGTTTTCCGCTGCAAGTTCCGGGGGAACACCACGAGGTAAGTTAGGCGGTAGTGAGCCGGTCTCCTCTTCAATTTGATTGATCATCTGTTCGTAGACCTGGACAAGTGGGTCAGCTACGTGGAGGTCGCTGAGAGACAGGTGTATACTTTGACTGGGTTGATCTCGAGATTGAGATCTTTGTGCTCGATGAGGCTGTTGATGCGTTCTGCTAGCACTGACTTGAGATAGCTTTGACCCGGGCCTCGTCGAGTGTAGGTGGTCATCATACGGGAAACTGGGGTGTTGGCACGGAGGAGTGATCCGAATTCAGTTGCGGTCTCGAACTGTGCGGATAGGACGGATTGAAACATGGTGAGGAGCAAGTGTTCTTCCCGGCTTTCGTACTGGTTCCCGTACAACGTGAACATGACTGTTTGGAGAAGGGTGTCGATTTCAGAAAGGCTGACGAGCCGACAGAGAGCGGCGATGTGACGAGGTTCAGACTGCAGGAGGAAAAAGAGGTTCGAGTATTGTTGGAGTTTACGGTCGTCAGGGTAGTGGCCCTCGGTTGGATCCACCTCCTCGAGCGTTCGCTCCACCTCGCGTTGCTATCCAAATATCCATGAGTGAGTAGCGGGATAGACTTGGCGTAGACAGTCACGCACTTCGTCCTCTGCCATGCGATTGTGAATGAGGAGAGCTATTCTGGAGTCGAGATAGCGGACGTCACGCTCGAGAACGAAGTTTTTCTTTGACTGGGAGGAAATCTTGCCCTTGAGGTCCCGTAGTCGTTTCTGGGCTGTACAAAGAGGTTTGAGTGTCGAAGTGGTTTGGGCGGGACAAGACGGAAAGACGCACCTCTGGCGAGATCGTCTTCGACCTCCACGTCCTGTTCTGCGGCCATGCTGAACAGCGCCGTCACGCTGTATCGGTTCGTGTTTCTGTTCGTGAGTCTCCTTCCCATGACGGAACCCGGGGAGGTTGGTTGTTGGTCGACGAAAGCCATGGCAGCCGGCTACGACTGAGATGAGGAGGGCGATGCGGTCAGAAGATGGCCACCGTCGTGGCAAGAGACAATGGGGATGTGGCCGAGGCGGGGTATCAACAACAAAGAGCACAGGAGGGTATGAGAGTGCGTATCAGAGGGAGTGGCTCAGATCAACACCGCGTCGGAAAAAATTCATTCACCCGCCATGTAAGTATAAGTACACTCGCCACGTAGTCAAGGCTATCAATAATGTATATTCAAAAGTCTGATAACGAGTGCCTCTCCGTTGCCACCGAACGCGTCTAACGTGGAACTGGTGGTTATGACACGTATAGCCCCCATGATTAGCACCGTTTCGATGTGATAGATTTGGTTTTGTTACATCGTCGGACAGCTTCGACACTCCACCGCCAGCATGCCAAACCACCTCGTCGTCCCTTTCAAGAAGACGTATACTGCACCCATTCGCTCCAGCGTTCGCGATTACATCCTCCACCACACCGAGGATCATCCAGATGCCTTCAGATCAGACATCGCTCAATGGGAGTCCCTCCGTGCCGCGTGCATGAACACGACTACTGCCCACCACAGCAGCGACGTCGATGCATTTCTGAAGTACGTCGGTCGTGCACACGCAAGAAACGATCTGACCAACGACCCAGGTATCACGCCCAACTCGTGTTCGTTCTCGCCAAACTACCATCAGATGTGAATACGCTTCACACACCCATTGCATGACCTCATTTCAAATCTGCCTCAGATAAACCTAGAGATCTCTTACGCTCACCCGTTCTCCACTTCGTCGTCTATCCCGGTAACGCTACGGAGTTTGGCGTTCGAGAGAGCGAGCGTCCTCTTCAATCTGGCTGCACTTTACTCACAACTAGCCGCCGCGGAGGACAGATCCAGCCAGGATGGTTTGAGGCGTGCGACCACTTATTATCAGGTTCGTTCCGTCTTATTTATCTTCATGATCCCCCGTTCTGAACGGCAATCATAAAGAGTGCGGCAGGAACACTGTCATATCTGAGCTCGTCTGCATTGCCAAAGCTGAGATTTCCTGCTGATGCAGAAGAGATCCCGACGGACTTGACCGAGCCTTTTGTGAGATGCCTGGAGAATCTGATGCTCGCACAAGCGCAAGAATGTGCATGGCAGCGTGCAGTGGCAGGTAAGCCCGTACCTCACCATTATCTGACGATGTCTCACTTGTACCAGACCATTACAAGAACGCGCTTATCGCTAAGTTGGCGACGGGGGTGGCTTTTCTTTACGCTTCATCGTTGGAGGCAATACGTTCTGCTCCATCAACTATTTCTAGTTCACTACCTTCCGTGAGTGGATCGTCGTAACCGGATCATATCCTCATGGCTTCGAAGACCTGCATGACTCACGTAGAAACAAAAGAACGACATTTCCGTGCAGCTGCACAATACAGAAAAAGTATAGACGAGCTCGAAGCTAATAGGTACCTCCCCATCCTATATACTCTATTTTCCTTCACCGAACCAGCGGAATACCAGATACGGCGACGAATTACGCAGACTAATGGATGCAGAGGTAGAAGCCAAAAAGGGGTACAGCCTAGTGAAACGCAGTTCTGTCGCACCGGCAGTAATTCAGGATATCAAAGTGAGCATTCATGCTTATTTCGGGCCGTGTGACGAACTTCTCTGACATACAGCACAGTCTCTACTTGACGTCCTTCAGAAGAACCTTGGGCGTGCACAACGCGACAATGACTTGATCTACCATTGCGACATTCCCGCCTCCACCGCGATCGATCCCATACCGGAAGTCATCATGGTAAAGAGCAACGTTCCCCCGGGTTTGTTGGACCCAAAAAGTCTCATCGGTACCGATGGTATTCTTTTCGGCGACATGCTTGGGTGGGGAGCTCGGGAGGCCGTCAGTAAGTCGCGTTCAGTGAGAAATCCGCTGACTGCCTAACTATTGCAGACATCTACAACGACAATAAGCGAACGTTGGTCAAGGAGAGGGTCGTCGAGACTGCTCAAGTGCTTGACGACGAAGCAGAGCGGTTCGCGTCTAGAGCTTGGAGCGGTGCTAATCACTCACATCTAGCCAGGCTTCTACGTTCGCTCAATCTTCCGGCTTCTCTGGAAGCGCTGGAACGACCTATAGGGCTTCCCCCTAGTTTATTGAAGAAGGCCGAGGAGGTCCGGCTCGAACAAGGGCCAGAGAGAATCGAAGCCTACCTCGATGACGTTCAGCGCTTGGCCAGACGCGCCATGTCAATACTAGATGAGGCAAGGAAGCGCTCATCTTTTCTTACTCCATCTCCTAACCATTTCGAACAGGCTATGGATATCCTGGACAACGAAGCCTCCGAAGACGAAGCTGCACGCAAACAAGTTTCCATGTCAAGACCGCTTTCCCACGAAGCCAACCGGGAGCTTGTAGCCAAGGAACAACGATACAGGAGTATTCTTCTGGAAGCTGCACAAAGCGACCTCACTGTGCGTGAAAAGTGGGAAGAATCAGAAGCTGCAATCGTCAACTTGACCTTGGACGAGGTGATTCGTCGAATGCATTGGCTGTTCGACACAGTCTGATTATATTTTTTAGGAAGAACTCGAAGCCTTGGTGCCATCGACAACGGTATCTATCGATGGTAAAATTAGCAGGGCCAACCATCAGACCCAGATTCACGCTCGTGCACTCCGTGGACTCCTGGAATCGCTAGATGACATCAGGAAGGATCGTAGTCAAGTGGTTGCCAGAGCACAGAGGCGAGTGGAGGTGGACGACATCAAGCCTAGCATCATTTCTGTGGCTAGTAACGTCGATCGCTGGGAGGAGCTAACCCCCGCGATGTTTGTGGACCTGTCGGATAAAGAACTTGCAAAGTATGACAGGTTCATCCAAGAGCTTGCGGAGGGAAAGAAGAACCAAGAAGGCATCCTCGAAGCTATCAAGGTTTGCTTCGCTTGCAGCCCACTTTTGTTCCCACGTATATTGACAAAAACATTACAGTCTAAGAACGAGCAATTCTTGCTGTCTCGGAAGGAGGATCCGGCGGTTAAAGATCGCGAGGCCGTCCTACACCGCCTGGACATGGCCCATGCCAAATATCTCGAGATCACCCGCAATTTGGATGAGGGCCGCAAGGTACGATGCGTACCACCGTTTTTCTTTATTACGATCACGCGCGCTGATTGGTTACTGATTGATAAGTTCTACAACGAGATGGCAAGCATTCTTTCGCGGTTCAAGGAGGCATGCAAACTTTGGAGTAATCAGCGAAGTCAAGAGGCACAGTAAGCCAAAGCAAAGCAATATACCCATGGTTACCTTCTAAGGCCGTTCTCATCACAGATCCTTTTACCAATCGTTCAAGTCTCTTTCTATCCAAGAAGGACCTAGATTTCCGTCGCAGAAAAGTCCGGATGAACCAGCAGAGACTTCGACAGCCGAACAACCCAGTCCTCAAAGACATAAAGCAAACATCCCACCACTATCTTCGGCGGAGTGGGAGCCGCAGGATTTCCCTCCGGTGCAGAGGCCCATCCACACGCCTAGCCGGCCAAGGCAGAAGGCGAACTTACCGTCATTATCTTCCCCTGAGTGGGAGGCACAGGAACCGCCTCAAACTCCTGGCGGTCCGGCAGCGAGTCCCAATCGGCCGAAGAAGAAAGCCAACCTGCCTTCGCTGTCATCTCCGGAGTGGAAGACAGAGGGACTGGTATCGCCACCGTCCCCTGAACCTGAGCGTCAGAAGCCTTCTATGACCTTGCCGTCACTGTCCTCCGCAGAGTGGGAAACACAGGAACTGCCGCCGCCACCGCCACCTACGGAGAGAAGAGGTGCTAAAACACCGAGGAAGCAGCGTCGCTGACACGCCTGTAAGACAAGTGTTGAGGTTGATTGGTATCCATGTATGAATATCTGATCTCATGTAAGAGACAAACATAATTAGTATGGGCTGGCAGCTTGGCCTCGGATGTGACGAGTCTGACGGAGTTAGGGATTGCTTGTAGTTGCAACGCCTCACCATCCCACTGTACGCCTATCCCAGCTTTTTTTTGGATATTAATACACGCGCTAGGTTGCGGATCAAATTGCAAACGCTACTACACCTGTTCATAGTGGTATATAAGTGAAGACCTCTAGCACTTCAGTAGAACTCAGTCAAGTTACGGAAAAACAGCACATCAACGACAACATTCGGCAGGGCACCCACAACGGCATAAGGTCTGACTATTCTGTAGGGCGTTAATTCCGGCTCGAATTGACTTTATCTCTGCCTCTATCCATTCTGCATTCATTAGTAGTTGAGGGACGATCTTCGATAATCTTTCTGCCTCCGCGAGGGATGTCTCGAGCCTACTTTCCAGTCTCTGAATCCCAAGTTGCCGATTATCGTCGGTCCTCCGATGCCACGTCACGGCACTACTGATCTCCTGAGCTTCTGGCTGCTGAGCTGGACCAGGATCTCTCACTTCTGTCCCGTCTACTCGTCCACTGGATTTGAGCACAACAGAAAGCGGAGCCGTTTGTTGTCGAACCGGAGCATGACGTTCCGCTTGCTGACGAGTCATAGTGGCGGTGGCAAACCGAACTTTTCGGCGTTTAGTCGGTGCATGCTCTACAACTTCCGGCTCCGGTTGGACTTTCTCTTCGATCTTGACGGGGCCGATATTAAGAGGGACTACTATTCCGAGCTCTTCTTCATCTTTGACATGAGACTCTGATCGTGACTAAAGGACGAGGGAGAGGAACAAGGTTACATCTTAGCAGCCAGCCCTGAGATAACCGCCGCACGCACCTCGAGATCTTTGCTCGTCCTTAAAATAATGTCATTCAGCTCGTCGGCCCGGAGTCTTCTCTTACGAGAGACTTTCGACCTCTGAAATCAACAGTAACCTACTCGATATTGATACTTCGTACGTTACGAAACTCTTACCTTTGAGGTGCCCATTGGGTGTACTTCAAGGTTACCGCTTACCAGTGCCCAGACGTAACCACGCTGCATTGTACTCACCTGGACCCAAAATCAGGACGGGGGCGTGTCTACCACATTGCAACCCTTGACATTATTAGGATCATGATCGCCTCCACAGGATGACGTGTTCAGGTTAGAGGGTATATTCAATAGCATGGCGAAGTGCTGTGTCGCTGAATTTACCAGAGTAGGATCGCAGATCGCAGCCTAAAGGCTGATCTAGGTCTGGATCACCGTAGTGAGCGTCAGCGACGAGGTAGATCTCAGAGTGTTTCGCAATACCTTCGTAATTGCGATATTCATTCCCTAACCGTGAGACGGGTACTGGTGCATTGGAGCCGGTCACTACCAGTCAACTTATAACCAAGAACCTACATGTGCGCATTCGGATTCAAAACCGTGACTGGCTTACCACAAATGCAATAATAGAATATACAGTGTGTGCACTGGTTGAACAAGGTATGCGTAATTTGCGGTGGGTATCATCACCAAATATTTGAGTAGGGTACAAATTGGTACAGGAGAGGCGTCTTTGTCACTCGGTGCGCCAATCTGAGTATCTGTTCGGAGTACCTCGGACTGTGGGCCCTTCCTGCGTCGCTTTGAGGGCAAGGACTGAGGTGGTTAACTGTTCAAAGTAATATGTATCACTGGCTTGCCTCCTCGAAGAACAGTGTAGTTGAGAAGAAGGAAAATGCAACAAACAACGCGAATACGATGCAAGGAAGGAAGTACGGGTACTGCACCTAGAACAAACCTGAGAAAAGCTTGGGCCAACGGTCATGGGGATTCGCCAAACTGCCACCATTAAGGTTTGATTCTTAGCTTCCAGTGGGCATGCAGAGCAGTCCACGAACGCGATTGAAGTACCAATGGAGAAAACGATAGGGAGAACCTGGGCCATTTAGTGTAGTATCAACTCATGGGCGTATCTCGCGCAGGAGCTTCTGGTGTGTGGTTTCAGACCATGTAACAATTCGTTGAACAGGCGTGCACGTGCTGACCGCCAGTCTTAAGAGGGAGCATTACAATGTCCATCGCTGCCGTCGGGGTCATTGATGCATTGGTCCGCTGAACTTAAAAGCTAACAGCACGATCTCAAGTTGATTCTACAGTCCTTCAGTGGGCGAGAGGCAGTCTCGTAATCCAGGACACACCTTTATGAGCAAGACTGTACGTGCATGATGTGTGATTTGTGTAACGGTCTGATGACCATCACGAAGTCCATGTTTATAACGCTTCTATAACACCCGAGTGTTATTCTGGCGCTACATATGTGACGATGTACATGGAAGGATCGTGGTAAGTGCCCTGGGACAGGTCACGGTGGAGTGTCATGTAATGCTCTCGAGGGCATGGATCGACTACCCTGTGTAACCTTTTTTTTTCATTCCCCACCCTTTTTCAACTGGGGAATGCGCCTCGACAAGATGACTAACAAACATAAAAGGGTCAGAAGCACAACGTACACCAGGTTTCCTTCGGGTAGGTTGTATTCCTTTGAGAACGCGAAGAGTGACGTGAACGTGGCTGGGCCCATTGCCTTTGTAACAGATGACGTAGTTTGGCTGAGACCGTGCATTGTGCCGAGCGATGGCGAATGGTGAGAGCCCCAACCCCCCTAATTCAACAGGAGTCGCGTAAAATAAGGGCAAAAGGAGCGAAGAACCCCATATCGACGAGAGCCAATACGCTACTCGTGAGTCACATGTAACGGCTTAAGTATGTGACGTCTTCGCGCTGGGGACCTTCTCTTGGCTTCCCACCCTTGTGCTTTCGTCGTCTCCTCCGTGACAATGAAATCTTCTTCTGCGGACGTAATGTCCCTCGTCCGATTTAGGTGAGTTCTTACTTCACCCTGCCGCTGGTGTTGAGTACTAACCATCTCTCACAGTTGCGGTAGCATTCTGTATTCGGATGGTGCTCTTCTTCAATATCCTTATCCTTGAAGATATACTAACTTTAGTAAGGATACACCAATGGAGTCATTGGAGTGGGTATGTGCACTTGCCCTGATCTCCAACCTTATGCTAACTTCACTATTGCAGTTATCACTGGTTTGTATACCCCCTGAGTGATGTATCCGTGGGTACTAACCAATCCTCAGTATTTACGCGCATCTATCCTGAAGGTGAGTTCGGGATGCAATACTACAGCAAACTATTAGGAAGTGGAATGCTTGCCGGTGGGTGGTTTCTATCCATTCCATGCCCGGACTAACCTCCCCACCTAAGGTACTGTGTTTGGTATGCTTGTCTTTGGGTGCACTTCAAATCGCCAGCTCCGCTTGGTATGCTCTGTCTTCTGACCTGTTTCCATGTCTGAATGTAATGTGCAGGCTGCTGCAGCTTCTCTTCTCTTGACCTGTTCTGTAGTTTCTGGTACTTGGGCATTTGGACGGGGTGATACTGCTGTGCTGGCCGGCTTCTTCTGTTGGTTACAGTGAGCTTTGGATGCCCTTTACTGAAGCAGTCCCTGATTGTATACTTGTGAAGTTTCATGCTTGGCATTGGCATTGGTGCAGGAAGTCCAGCAGCCACAGTGTCTGTAGCAGAACAGACAGAGAAAGAAGGTGTCCTCGAAAGTGCACAAAACTGGTGGTCAGTACTTACTACCAGTGAGTAATTTGTGTGGCCCATGTGTTATTGCCAACCCTCTCCAGATACCCTGATTGACATGGGTTTTGTCACTTCCATGCTTGTCCCATTTTTGTTGTGCTGCATGTAAGTCTCTTGTTATATTATGGTGGACTACCTCTTATCACACCTAGCTTTGATGGGAAGCACCCCAACTTGGTCTGGGGCCTCTCAGTTGGCCTGGGTACTATCCCTGTGTTCTTCTGGTGTCACTGTCCCCAATGGGATGACTCATGGGAAGATGTGCATATCCCCTACTGGCTTGCACTAAAGAGGTACTGGAAGAGTCTCCTTGGACTGTCATTGGCCTGGTATGTCACTAATTTCTCTGGATGGTGAATCAGTATTAAATGTGGGGTAATGCAAGGTTCATTTATGACTTCACCATGTATGTGTATATTAATGGCTTGTAGGTGGCTGATACTGATGCAGGATTGGCAGGTACCCAGTAAGATGATACCATGTGTAAATGTCAGATACATCTCTCATGGACCATAGCTTGTCATATACTCCTCTGTGATCATGAACATGTAAGTCTATATAATATGTCATGCACAGTGTTGAACAGTGGAAATTGCAGTGTCACTGGAGGCAGCTTGTCCTTAATAATTGTTTTTGGGTGGACCCTTTTCATTAAGTGAGCTTGTCTGTTTCTACCTTTGCAGGGTAATCATATGACCTTGGTAGTTTGTTCTACATTCTAGGTCCCTCACCTACATCATCTGGTTTCTGTAATCTGAGCCTCTTACAGGAAGTGTACTTGGTGCTTTCCTGGTTGATGAACATGGTCCAAAGAATTTGATGGTATGTGATACACATTGCCAGGTCTGTACAAATTCAAACACTTTTCTGTCAGATTGTTGGTTTGCTCTTGCAAGCCATTGTTGGCCTTGGTATAGGTGTCATACATGATGCAGTTGCTAGCCATACTGCAGTATATGCTGTAAGTCCATTGGATTCAAACTCACTCATAGATCCTCTTATTGTGTGGTACAGCTTGCCTATGGAGTTTTCTTGAGCCTTAGTGAATTTGGTGAGTTCAAGGAGTCACATGGCATGGCAAATTGACTGGACCATGTACATGTGAAACAGGTCCTGGAAATTGTATAGGAATTATTGCAGCAAAGACTGCCCCTTTAGCAGTCTGTGAACAGTTCTATGGTGCTGCAGCTATAATTGGGAAAGTGGGAGCTTTCATTGGAATATGGGGTATGTACTGCACAAAGGTTGCTCTGTGAAACTAACCTCAGATGGCTGCAGCCTTTCCACAAATCATTGATGGTGTGTATCAATAGAGTTGATGCAAGACATAGCCTTACACTGTGGGGTATGTTCATTTAGCTTTTGGTGGCTGGAATACTGCAGAGGGTATTACTGCCCCATTCTGGATTGGAGGTGGCCTGGCTGTGGTCAGTACTCTTGTGACCTTCTGCCTGGTGAAGCCTATTGTGCATAATGGTATGAAAGCTGAAGACCAAGCTGTATGTTATACCCTCTTTCTTTCTTTGGGTATGAGCTGACATCATCCTCAGTTTTTCCAGTACTTAGAAGAGAATGGATTTGATGTGGATGTTATTGGTGTGCACCCAAGAGTGGGGCTAGGCGTGGTGATGGAGTAAATAACTGATGTGCTGTAGCATAGCCACCATATTACATAAGCACATAGCATGCACTGACATTTTTCATAGTACTGTAGTTCCTACTTAGTGACTACTAAGTATTCTACATGTACAGTAGCTTTGCTACTAATATAAAGTGACTACTAAGTATTCTACAAATTCCACACATGGGACATAGACAATGACCAAAGGTTGGGACTGTCCAACAATGAGTTGAGGGTGATGTGGTGGCCTGCATGGCAAGTGCAGAATAGTGGCCATAACTACTTTGTCTTTGGCAGTGGCAAGCAAGAAAGAGGTTCACTAGATGTTGTAGTACAAAATGATCAAATATGCAAACTTAGTCTCAGGAGCCAAGAAGCAAAGAATGACAATGTAACAATGCAAGTGTACAGATTCTAGCTGTCTGAGTACTATGACAATACAAAAACAGTTGAGCTGACCACAATAAATAATGAGGTCCCTAGTTCAAGGAAAGGTATCCCTAGAGCATATGCACCACTTGTCACGTGGCGCTGATCATGGTTGCTTGTTCAAGGCAACGACCGACGTGTGCTGTTTACCTTCTGGTAAAGTAAACTTATAACCAGGCAATAGGCGAGAGCATGGCTTGTGTTGGGCCTCTTGCTAATATATATTGGCAGTGATATGTTGATGTACTGACAGGGACAGGTTTGACTACCTCCTGATATGTCGAAGGATAAGTCTTGCTAGTGTAAGACGATAGGGTACTGGCCCAGTTCGACTAGCAGAGCAGCGCTTCGAGATAAGAGAGAGAAGCAAGAGATTTATAAGATGGGAGTCTAACTTGCTAGGCAGGTAGCTAAGTAGCGAAAATACAAGGAGTCTCTATTGCTACACTGTGGGTTTATATACCCCACAGGCGATGAGACGACTATCATATCTTCACCATAAACGCATAAGTAACAAACAAGACAGGGTTGCATACAAGATCTCTCCACAGGGTATTGAGTCAGAGTGCCCTCGGTGATGCAAGCACTGAGTCATGGGTGACGTACACCCTACTCAACATGACTCCTCACCATGCTGGAGCGTTTGCTCAAAGCAAATGAGAGATCTCCTAGACATGATGCGACGTGGAGGTCACGTGTCTAGGAAAGCAAACTGCAACCGTCAAGGAGGCTTCCAGATCCCATCGGGATCTGAGAAGCAAGAAAGGTAAAATGAAAGCGAGACGTACGTAAGTGGAGGCTGTGTCGTAAACATAAGGTCCATGGACTTGCCCCTAAGGCTAGGCAGAGGTCCGACGAGACATCACTAGGACGCAGGAATGGGGACGACAATGGCGGGCTCATAGCATACCATGTATAGTAAGCGACCAAAGGAGGAAAGAACTGGAGCAGCACACGACATCACCCCCCTCTTTTAACCGTGGCGACCCTGCTACGGGTGATTAATTGAAGTCGTCAAAAGGAAGGTCCAGGTTTGCGTCGATTATTGACTGGGGTTCTGGACTGCCTAATAGGACGTCCATGAGTGTCAGTCCACTTCGATCCTTTTCCATTGCGACACGACCAGTGACTGAGTCTTCGACAATCGAGACAGGTATGTTTGTAAAAAGGGTGGAATGGGTTGAGGACGACGCGTCCTGCGAGTTCAAGGTGGAGTTCTGGTGTAGAACGGATGGGGTAGAAGTCGCCATTTGGGAGTGCTTCCATTGTCTTCGTAGCGTTGAATAGATCGAACGTCCAATATTTTCGTTCGTTGAAGACCTTGAGGAGGAAGCTTCTCCACTTTTCGACTCTTTCCCTTTCTGAGACCCATGTGTCATCACATCTTTCTCCAAGGATCTGGGCTGCAATGTTGAGAAAATTTCTTCTGGCAACCTCTTCTTCCTCTCGATGTCGACATTTGTGAATCCAATGGGCTCCTGGAACAGATCCGCTTTCACTCTCTGACTCCCCTTCTTCAGTCGTAGCACCACTTGTCTCTTTCCTGTTGCTGCCAGGTACTGGAGATATGTCCATTCGGTCTGGCTGTACGCTTCGTGACGTCCCTTGACACGATCCACTTTGAGCAAGGTCCCGGGTGTCACTTCCATCTCTCCTACCCTCAATGGCCGACGAGCGGTCGCCTTCATGAAGGCTCTCTCGTCGCGTAGCTGGGTTACCAGTTGTAGGGGTTTCGTAGTCGGAGGGAGTGGTGTTTTGGAAAGTGACCTGTTTAAGAACAGGTGGAACTTCATGAAAGTCACGAAAGGACTGTACAAGCTTTGGACCAAACTTGATGTGGATGACATTGACCAGTGATCCTAGCATTTTCTGCATTCCTTCTACATTCTTCATTCCTTCAGTTTCCATATATGCTGTTGCCAGCGACTGTTCGTCTAGTACCGTGTCTCCTGCTTTCAAGATGTTTGTGATGTGGCCGATGGTATCTTCGATGCCTCGGTAGACCTGATGCAGCATCCGTAGATGTTTGTGGTCGATTCCTGCGTTCCATCCTTCCCAGTCCCACTGTTCAAACCCTTCAAACACCCGAACATAACCTTCATACTCTTGTGGGTCGCACAAGAGTCTGTAGGGCGGTTGGTCTTCGGTCTTTCGTTCATCGGGGAGTGAGGTCGTGGTTGTCTTGTTGTCAGCAGTTTGGATGGGGGGTACAGGTGGCTCTGGGCAGGGCGTGTTGCACTGCATGTGGTACGCTGGCTCTGGCACGGGGTAAGGGCGAGATCTGGGCGTCGTAGGTACAGCCCTTCTTTTTCCCTTAGAGAGGTATTGTACACTGAACTGGGAGTGGGGGTTTTGCAGCCTGTTGGTGTTGGCATCAAGAATGGATTTGAGGGTGGATTCGTAGACTGATGCAAACCAGTCTGACATGGATAAACCAGACAGGGATAATGGAGGTGAGATGGGGGATGTAAAGTCACAGTTGGAGTCGAAGGCGGACGCAGTGTCGAGTAAGTACTCGCGTGACTCAGAGTTATATCCATTGTCATTATCGTATGAGGACATCTAGTTTTTGTGACGGTGACGAGGGGATTTTCTTTTCTGAGGTTCTGGCGGCTTGCCACATCTTGCTTTATACTCCTCGAGAACCGTTCCGGCATTGATGAGGTTTCCCTCAGGCTCCCAGGTATTACTGGCGTGTCCATATCCACTCCACTTGACCAAATAACGTGTTCTTTTACCGTGAGCCATCTTTACCTCCTTATGGTTTAGAATAGATTCAATCTCCCATTCGGGGATGTCATCTACCATATCAGGGAGTGGGGGAGGCAGTGCAGCTCCATATTCCAGTGTTTCGGTATAGGGGAAGATCTGTGACGTGTGAAATACTGGGTGTACTCGCCATGTGATTGGTAGTTTGAGTTCCACCGTGACATTATTGATGATCTTCTTTACACGAAAGGGGCCAATGCGTCTTGGAGCGAGTTTCGTTGATTGAACATCGCGTTTTAAGTCTTTTGCATCGAGCCACACCCGGTCATTGATACGTGGAGCCGTATATGTCAGAGGGTCGGGGCCTGATTTTGCCATTCGTTCGGCTGCCTTTTTGTGAGCTATGAGGGCGGCATCTCTTAAATGGGCAAGGCTTTCAAGACGTTCCTCTACGCAGGGGGCCTTTGATGCATGGACAGCCAGATAGGGGTCTGGATCGTATCCATATAGCAACGAGAAAGGAGTTTGTCCATGAGTGGTATGGATCTGGGAGTTGTGAGCGAACTCAGCCATCGACAGATGACTACTCCAATTATTTGGTTTCTCAGCGCAATACATTTGGATATATGTTTCGACCTCTTGATTGACTCATTCTGCTTCTCCATTCATTTGAGGATGGTATCCGGAGGAGTACCACAGTTTGATCCGTAGCGCTTTATAGAGATTTTGTGTGAATGCGCTAATAAACTGCAGGCCTCTATTGGAGATGACCGATTCCGGGATACCAAACCTTGGGTAGACGTATCGGAGCCAGAGGTCAGTGAGTCCTTCGGAGTCGATGGTTTTACTCGTTGGTATGAACACCACCGCCTTGCTTAATCTGTGATCCACGATGGTGAGGATTGAGTCGTACTCTTCAGAACATGGTAAGTCGGTGATAAAGTCCGTCGACACCTGTTTGAAAGGCAAAGGCATTGCGCTTTCAATTGGTTGCAACGGGGGTGGGTGACTTTGTCGAATGACTTTCGAGGCTTGACATGTAGGGCATCCTCGGACGTACTCTCGAATATCTTTCCACATTCCTGGCCAAAAGCAATTTTTGTTCAACTTGGCGGTCATTGCTTTGACTCCAGGGTGACCAGCGGAAGGGTGGTCATGGAATTCTTCAAGGGTTCGTTTTCTTGCACCTGGAGGGACATAGAACCTCCCGTTCTTCATTTTAATTTTTGTTACAGGATCTTCATCGATGTTACTGTCGTCTGTTACCACATAACTTTTGTCCGAAGGGGACCCTTTCTTTATTTCTTCGAACATTTCTCTTGATACTCGTAACACTCCTTTTTGTGGAAGTGACTTTGCCTGTTGTTGGAACTTGACCTTTGGGACTTTCACCTTCGAGGGCTCTTCCATCATCTTGTCGAGGGGTGATTTTGTAGTTGTTTCGACTGGTTTGGGCGTGATTTTTACAGTTTCACCCCCCTCTTTTAGCCAAATTGATGGTGGAAGTACCATGGTTTCTACCGGTGTGGTAGTGGTGAAATGGGGATTTCGTGACAACATGTCCGGGATGATCATTCATCGACCAGGATTATGTTTGAATCTGAGTGGGAACCCTTGGATGTAGGCAAGCCAGCAGGCTTGTCGACCAGTAAGGTTTTGGGGTTCTCAATAGTACGTCAGATTTTCATGGTCAGTGTGAATGATTGTATCTTCGACCGGACATAGCAGGTAGTGTTTCCAGGCTTTCAGGGCTCGTACGACTGCCATCATTTCCAGATCATATACCTGATAATTTTGTTCTGCTCCTTGGAGCAACTGGGAGAGGTATGCGATCAGGTGTAATTTGTTGTCTTCGAATTTTTGACATAGTACAGCCCCTGTGCCAAGTTTGGAGGCATCAGTGTACACTTCGAACGGTTTGTTGAAGTTGGGAAGACGGAGGACCGGGGCCTGGCTCATTAACATTTTTAACTTTTGGAATGCATGTTCTTCATTGTTCTTCCAATGCCAGGGTTCGTCCTTTTTTGTTAAGACATGTAGGGGTTTTGCGACCATAGCAAATGAAGGGATAAATTGTTGATAAAAGTTGCAGAAACCGAGGAATTGTCGAACGTCATGGACGTTACTTGGGGTCTTCCAATTCCGGACAGCATCGACTTTAAGCGGGGCTGTTTCATATTGACCATGTTTAATGGTAAAGCCCAGGAAGTCGATTTCTTCTGCTTCAAAAACGCATTTTGACAACTTGAGTCGCAGGTTTTCTTCTTTTGCTATTTCCAAAAACTCCCTAACATTCTTCTTCAACTCCTCATGCGTCTTTGCATGAACCATTACATCATCCAAATATATGATGGCCTTTTTGTTGATTCGTAATTGTCCAAACTTTCTGTCCATATATCTTTGGGACGTAGGCGGCGCGTTGTTCTGTCCAAAGAACATCACAGTTGGTTTATAAACACCTCGAGGTGTCACGAATGAGCCAAGAAGGGCATCTTCTTCTGTCGATACGTGGATATTGGTGAAGCCCCATCGGACATCGAACTTGGCGAAGTACTTTGATTCCACCAGCTCGTTGAGGATAGGTTTTACGAGGGGAAGGGGGTAATGGTTGGGGACAGTGAAGGAGTTCAGCTGTCGATAGTCTTGTATTAACCATTTCTTTCCATCCTTCTTTCCTATGAAGAAAACCGGTGCTGGCAGTACTTTAAGGATGTCCGTGTTTTGAATCTTCTCGATTTTCCCAGTTTCAAGGTTTTCTTGGAGGAACTCATCAAGGAGAGCCATCTCATCGCGGGACAGTGGATATATCTTTGCCGGTTTAAAGGTCTTCAGATCCTTGCTCGTGTTGAGTTTAATAGTGTGGTCATAGCCAGGTCATCATGGGGGTAGGGGGCACTTTTCGGAGAACACCTCGGAGTATGTGGAATACTCAGGTGGAAGTATCACCTTGTCGTGTTTTACATTGGCTTCAAGTTCCGTCGAAATAGATGTTCGGTTTATTGACACGGATACTTCAGGTGTTCCCCATCCGATGATTTGGCGTTTGACCCAGTCTATTACAGGCTGAGCTTGCTGTAACCAGGGCATTCCGAGTAACAGGCCTTCGTTCTTGAGTTCCATTACATACGCGTGAAGTTTGAAAGTTCGTCCATGGACTCTTCCTGTAAAGAGGGCTATCGAGTCTATGATTTGTTTTGTCGAACCTTCAAAACTTCGCGGTGACCATGGATGTTCGATTTTTCTTGTTTTAAGGCCATGTTTCTCGACCATGTCTCTGCTGATGGCATTGCACTCTGCTCTGCTATCGATTGCTGTTCATACCGCTTGGTCGTTTTGTTCCATGAGAAATAATGTTCCTGCAATAGCATTGACTGAAGGATATTCGCTATACGCGGCTAAAGACATTAATTCTGGTGCTTTGAATGATCGGAACATACACCTCTCCTCGGTTGCAGTTCTTCCGAGAGAGGTCTTTAAAAATCCTCCTTTTCTTTTCCTAATGCCCTCTTGAGTTCCTCAAACTCGCAAGCACTGTACTTTGATTTTACTTCTTGTAAAATGGAAGTCTTCTGGAAGTCTTTCTTTGAGGGGCAGTTGCAGCTGATGTGGCCTTTCTTTCCACATCCATAACACGATCCTTCGAAGTCGGACGACTGTACTTCTTGAAACCTAGGGGGTTTCCTTCTTTGGGGCGTTCTATATGGAGTCGACTTCTTTTGTCGATCTACATCCATTGCCCAGGAATCATTTTTCTTCGCATTACTGCTCTTTCCCTCATCTTGATACATGTGCAGGACTGTCCGATCTTCTTTTGTGAGGCAACTGTTATAGACTCCCAGCGACACCTTTGCGGTCTGTGTGTCGACCGCCATGTCTATCCACTGTTGGACAGTAGTCGGGATCTTGCCAGATCGAAGAATCCATTCGGTGGTTCGCAGGTTTAACCCTTTTCCGAAACACTGCAAGCATTTCACAATTTTTCATCAGAAAGTATGCTGAAAAAATGGAGGGAAGAGATACTCTTTTATTTTGGATAATTTGTCACAAAAAATGCAAATATAACTTTATCTTATCTGTGCAGAAACACAGATTAATGGTAATGCCTATTAGCTTCTACACTAATTGGCATTAGCATCAATTCATGTTTTCTGGAAGAAAATAAAACATTATTTCTGCATTTTTTCTTTCCAAGCATCTAAAATAAAAGAGTATCTCTTCCCTTCCTTTTTTCAGCATATTTTCTGAAGAAACATTGTGAAATGCTTGCAGTGAAATAGACTCTGGCTTGTCGATCGTCGCGGGAGATGTTGGCTCTTGTTATGAGATCCAGGAACTTTCCTATATACTCGCTTAACGGCTTGTCGTTTTGCTCAATCTCGGCCATCTTTAGGAAGGCTAGTGCTTCCGTATCTCTGACCTTGAAGATCCTTTCCATTTGATCAATGAAAGCGGTCCAGGTGTCCACGATGTATATGTCGCCACCTTGTGTAGTGCATTCTTTTAAGTAGTTTTCGGCGAAGTGGACTGAGGACCCTTGGCTCATGAACGATAATGTGAAACCGATCTTCCTTTCATCTGTAGAGTAGATGTGTCGGTTGAGATTGAGATAATTGTTGACAGAGGCTATCCAGGCTTCATATTTGCCACTTGTTCTGTTGAAGGTGGGAGGCTTTCCAAGGCCTAACTCTTTTCCTCCATCCAATGGTCTTCCTTCAGCTGGTCGGTCAGTAGATCCTCCTGGGATGGTATAGGACGGGAAGACGAGTCCTTGATGACCCGTGAGGGCTTCATACCATGCGACGAGTTCTCGTACATTTCCGACAGTTCTACTTTTGAAGGGGTCTGTGGTTTGGGCAAATTGCTGGAACTTTTCTGCGAGACTTGCTACAGCTTCTTGTTCACCGACTCCTGCCATTCCGAGATCTATCGATGTCGACGTTGACTCTGGCGCTGTGTGAGTCTCTTCTTTGTTGATCTTTTTCCCTGCTAGGGGTTCTGGTTCTCAGAGCTGATGGAAGGATGGGGGTAACTGCGAAAGGGGTTCTTTCCCTTTACTAGGTGATACTGGAGTTTTTGCTTCAGGATCTTCCTTTACTGGACTCGTGGGATACAGTTGAAACCTTTGAGAGGGAGCTCTCTCAATTCTTTCAGGTGCTGCAGAGGATGTCGATGTATGCAGGGGAACTACTGGGGGTTTTTGGGTTGGCCGAAACTTTGATGATCCCGCATCTGAAGACACCTTGCTCTTTTAAGCTTTCTTCAAGACTCGAGGGGTTGACCTCTATCTTGGCACGAGTTTTTGAAACATTACTTCGAGTGACCTTCAGGAATTCCTAGAGGTACCTGAGCCTATACGAAAGGTATGGCTTTCTCCTCCTAGTACTCTTCTGAACTAGGCTTTACTCCTCGAATAACCGATGCTTGATTTGGAGATGAATATGGGGATACAACGACGAGAGACTGTCATTGTAGGAAGGGTTGTGATTGTGGGGGTTTGTCGCAAGAACAATACCTGACAGACGATTGTGATGCTTTCAGCTACGACCTTTTTGGGAGCTGGGATCACGTTTGCAGATATGTGACATGAGGGTATTTTCGCTTTTGTTGCATGGCGCTGATCACGGTTGCTTGTTCAAGGCAACGACCGATGCGTGCTGTTTACCTTCCGGTAAAGTAAACTTATAACCAGGCAATAGGCGAGAGCACGGCTTGTGTCAGGCCTCTTGCTAATATATATCGGCAGTGATATGTTGATGTACCAACAGGGACAGGTTTGACTACCTCCTGATATGTCGAAGGATAAGTCTTGCTAGTGTAAGACGATAGGGTACTGGCCCAGTTCGACTAGCAGAGCAGCGCTTCGAGATAAGAGAGAGAAGCAAGAGATTTATAAGATGGGAGTCTAACTTGCTAGGCAGGTAGCTAAGTAGCGAAAATACAAGGAGTCTCTATTGCTACACTGTGGGTTTATATACCCCACAGGTGATGAGATGACTATCGTATCTTCACCATAAACGCGTAAGTAACAAACAAGATGGGGTTGCATACAAGATCTCTCCACAGGGTATTGAGTCAGAGTGCCCTCGGTGATGCAAGCACCGAGTCATGGGTGATGTACACCCTACTCAACATGACTCCTCACCATGCTGGAGCGTTTGCTCAAAGCAAACGAGAGATCTCCTAGACACGACGCAATGCGGAGGTCATGTGTCTAGGAAAGCAAACCGCAACCGTCAAGGAGGCTTCCAGATCCCATCGGGATCTGAGAAGCAAGAAAGGTAAAATGAAAGCGAGATGTACGTAAGCGGAGGCTGTGTCATAAACGTAAGGTCCATGGACTTGCCCCTAAGGCTAGGCAGAGGTCCGACGAGACATCACTAGGACGCAGGAATGGGGATGACAACGGCAGGCTCATAGCATGCCATGTATAGTAAGCAACCAAAGGAGGAAAGAACTGGAACAGCGCATGACACCACTCTTCTCTGGCAGGACACCAAGGGCTGTAGACAGATTGGAAACATGATATGTCAACATGGCAGACTGGCCCTCAGAATTTGTATATACTGAGTTGTACACATCATAGACCTTTAGGAGAGTGGAACTGTTCCTAACTCAGATGCAACTACTTCTCCAAATGTTGCAGGAATGGAGGTGTTAAACACATACAGCAGTGTAGCCAGGATGTAGCTTGGAAGGGTCATTGCAATGGTTGCTGATATATGTAGGAAGAGGAAGGCAGAATCAACCATAGGGGATTCAACAGTGGCTGAGGCATTTGACATTGTGTATAGGCCAATCATTGCAGGTTCCTCATCGTTGATACCATAACTGCAGGGTGACACAGTATTGTACCCATTAAAGCATGAGCAATTCATTCTCACCAACCTCCACACTGAGTATACTGTACATAGAAATGGGGTTCCTGGGACCCATGCAGTCAGCAAGGGGAAGCACAGGAGGATGTAAGCCTTCACCAAGTTGCCAATCAATGCCATCTGAACTTGGTGGTGATGCCTTCAGCCATGACAGATAAAGACCTGGACTGCTGGCTGCCAGGCCAATGATGAACATGCACCCAATCACAGAAGAACCAAAGAAAAAGTTAACTTTTCACTATATTGAAATTAAAGTGCTACCATGTCATAGACTAATCAATAAGATTAATGGCCATTGATCATGGGAGCCTGACTGAGGGTGTGGATCACTGATTCTCAATGGGTAGTTTGATTACCTTGGTACATTCACTACAGTCACTATCTTTGCTATTCTTGCTATTCTTGCTATTTAATAGCAAGTCTCAAAGTTGCAGAAGGTTCATCTGTTAGTTGGATGTTTGACAGCTATTTTCATGAGTTTTTGGCTGAAGATGTTGATGTGTGGCTTGTTTGAACTCTGACTATCCTTGCCACTGCACTCATTGGTAGTGACAGTCATCCATATGGATTCTCCTGGCCCCTCAGTGTTGCAATTTGCTAATCCAGAGACAAAGGCAGCAGTGCCTCAAGTGCAGTGGGAAAAAGCACATGCTGGGTGAACTGATTGTCTTATTCAGTGGTGCTGGACCCATGATTCATAGTGTTGCCACAGTTCAGTTTGGAAGCCCAAACCATTGGGGATTGAGCAGCTTAGTCAGCAAAAAAAAGTACCCATGATTTTAGCCCCATATTTAAAACCCACAAATCAAAAAGAATTATATAAATAGCTAGTAAAATGAGTGAGCTACAGCCAATGGCTTGAGGCAGTTTGGTGAACCATGGCCACACTACCCATGAATCAGAGTGCAAGAAACTATTCTCAGGGAGGAAGGCAGGAGTAAGCAGCAGCTATGCCACAGAGAAAAATCAAATATATGTACAGATAGCAAAGGAAATCTTCCTGTATGATGAGACCAAGGAGTTCTGGAACCTTGCTCAGGTAAATACAGGTGCATTCACCAGTTGAATTCATGGCCATCTTGATGTGTAAGTCCCATATGTCTCAATGGTGCTTTTACTTAAAAATCCCAACTTGAAATCTAAGTACCAGAAGCAGAATGCACTTCTGGGGCAGACAGGTACTGGAGACACCTATAAGGAGCTGATGAGCAGTGAAAAAACTAGGAATATCATAGGTACATCAGTACTTTCCTATCATATGCTATTGGTAGACTAACAGCTCTCAGATGTGATCCAGAAGGATTTCCCATGGTGGGCAGACCTCCATGGATGGTGGTATAATTTTTGCAGGTTATGTGGCTGTGGACGGCAGAGGAAGTAAGTCTAGCAAAAGAATGTCTCAGTTCGAGTTGGTTGAAACTTAACAGGGACAGTTATCTACCTAGCAAAAGAATGTCTAACATATGTGTAAGTAAACTGTCCAATCATTAAGGTAGTAATGGGTATTCTCACCTCAGTTTGAGTTGGTCGAAACTGAGGTGTGTACGGAAAAACTGTCCAGGCTAAGAGTCGAGCATTACATAATATGAGTATGCTGTAAGGGAAACGGATACAACCTCCAACACACCCACTCAGCAAATCTCGTCATTAAAAGTAATGCCCATACCATTAGAAAAAAGGTTGTGCTTATCACGGGACAGTCCCTTTGTAAGGGCATCCGCAACTTGTTCTCCAGTTGGGATATACCTGAGAGTGATCTCCCCAGACTCGACCTTTTCATGAATGAAATGATGGTGGATTGCGATGTGCTTTGTACGGTCATGGAACATTGCATTACCAGCAAGCGCAATTGCAGATTGATTATCAACAAGGAGTTGAGTCGCATCAGATGATCCCGGAGTGTCAAGTTCGTGTGCAAGCGTTCTAATCCAGACTGCTTCTTTCGTGGCTGCAGAGGCCGCCATGTACTCGGCTTCGGTACTGGAAAGTGCAACTGAGGTTTGCTTCTTCGACGACCAGCTTATTGCCCCTCCACACATGATGAAAACGTAGCCAGTCACTGATCTCCGATCATTTACATCAGCAGCCCAATCAGCGTCAACATAGCCAATAGGCTGGCCTCCGGATGCCCGTGAGTATGTCAGGCAGGCATCAGTTGTTCATCATAGGTAGCGGAACACTCGTTTGAGTGCCATAAGGTGTGGGTGGCCTGGCAATGCTGTGTAGCGGCTCAGAATGCCCACTGCAAAGGCTAGATCGGGTCGGGTAGCTAACATCGCATACATGAGAGCACCGACAGCACTTTGGTATGACTCGGCATCAACCTCTGAGTTCTCTAGCTTCGGAAGTTTGAGGTGTTACTCCATAGGGGTCGAGACACTGCGTCCTTCACTCATCCCATGTTGCTCGAGCAGGTGCATGACATAACGTTTTTGGGAGAGCTGAATCATACCCTTGTCACGATCATGGATAATTTCCATGCCTAGAATCCAGTGGGCCTCTCCGAGATCCTTCAGGTCATACTCACATGTGAGTCTCGTCTTCAGGTCATCAATCACTTTGCGGCTCTTCGAGATGATCAGCTTATCATCTACGTACACAGCCACGATGATCAGCGTCCTGTCTGTCACCTTGTAGAATAAACTGTGGTCAGCATGACTTCGGGTGAAGCCAAGAGACTCAAAGACAGCACGGAGTCATGTGTACCATGATTTAGGGGCCTGCTTTAGTCCGTAGAGAGCATGGTACAAGCGCCAGACCTTATCAGTTGTCCTGAAGCCTGGTGGCAGCTGTAGATAAATCTCTTCCTCCAGTAACCCATTCAGAAAAGCAGATTTGACATCCATCTGATGGACCTCAAGGTCGTACTTGGCCGCCAGAGCTAGCAGGTAGCGTATGGTAGCAAACTTCGTGACTGGGGCGAACATATCAGTGTAATCGACCCCGTGTACCTGAGTAAAACCTTTGGCTATGAGCCGGGCTTTGTATCTCTCAATATCACCAGTCGGGCCTTGTTTGATTTTGTAGACCCACTTGGAATCGATGATCTTGTGTCCAGGTGGGAGGTTGACCTCTTCGTACAGTCCTATCTCTTGAAATGTCCTCAATTCTTCAGCCATGGCAGCATACCACTGGTCAGTGTCAGGGCGTGATACTGCCTCGTTGAACGTGCGTGGCTCCACATCAGTTGTTGTGGTCGCTTTGTACGCAGCCACTTCATCACCGCTGGCCACAGTGTCACCACACTCCACCTGCGGCTTATCGCCCACTCCATCGCTACCACCAACACCCTCGACTGTTGATGTCTCGACGTTGTGAGCAGGTATGGTTGATTTCTCATATGAATTGACGAAAAACCGACTGTCATCATCTCTCACAGGTCGTCTTCGAGCCCTGGAGGATCTCCTGACCTCTGGGAGTGGCACTGGACTCGGGTAAGGTTGCGGTGGCCCCTGCGAGTGAATGGGTGGCCTCATCATTGTCCGTTTGGGGTTTCCAGAGTGTTTAGGGGGTGTTTTCTGTGCAGGGTGTGCAGGTGAGGTCTCGGATGTACCCTCAACCTGGTCTGATTGATTTCGCAGTGATAGTGGCTGTTCTTCTGGGTCTGGGGGAACGTTTGGAGCACTCTCAACTTCCCCTTGGATGCTGGATCCACCAGAGCAAGTGGAGTTGTCATCTGACTCGTCTACAGCTCCAGGTGAGGCAGGGACTTTGGCAGGTAAGTTCTGGCCCATCCCACTTGTTGTTTGAGTGTCGTTAGGATGCCTCAACATTTTCCTGGTAGGGGTATTGATGATTTTGACTCTGTCAGGACCCATGGGGTCGCCCTCATCGAAAATGACATCACAAGACTCGAAAATCTGGCCAGTTGAGCACTGTAGGCAGACATATGCCTTCCTGTTCTCAGCAAAACCAAGGAAAACACACTTGTAGGACTTTGCATCAAGTTTCCTTCATTTCTCCTCTGGTACGTGGACATTTGCAATGCACCCAAAGATTCGAATGTGAGCGACTGATGGTTTGTTTCCAGTAAAGGCTTCGTATGGCATAGTGTCTGTAGTACTAGCACGTGTTGGTGTTTGATTTATGAGGTAGGCTGCATATAGGACAGCATCACCCCAGTATTTGTTGGGGAGGTTTGCATCATTTAACATGGCTCGTGCAGTCTCGACAATGGTGTGGTTCATGCGTTCGGCTACACCGTTCTCCTGGGGAGTATAGGCATTTGTTTTTTCATGGTGTATCCCCTTCGACTTCAGGTAAGCACCGAATTCATGTGAGCTGTATTCTCCACCTCCATCTGAATGAAAATAGTTTGGCCATTCCCCTGTTTCAACTTTGGACCGAGTGAAATAGTCTTTGGTCATGGCGAAGACCTCGTCCTTTGACTTCAGGAGTTTGACCACCAGGTGGTGCGAGTGAGTGTCAATAAATGTGGCAAAGTACCGGTGACCTGTTCGTGCAATTGTCTCCATAGGCCCACACACATCCAAGTATGTCCGGTACAGTACTCTTGGACTCTGGACATTGGACTCGGTTGGGATGATGTTTCGATGCTGTTTTCCTTTTAGACAGGCCTGGCAGGGGGACTCAGATGACGACGTGGGTCCCGTAATCTCCATTCCTTCAACCATATTTTTATTCATGAGTTTCAGGATTGATTTGGCATTTGCATGTCCGAAGCGTCTGTGCCAGGTTTCGAAGGTAGCCTTTGACCTTTCAGATGTTGCCGCTAGAGCTGAGAACTCTGTTGTAGGGTCAAGGATTGATGGGGGACCCCATGCAATGTGAGCTGAGTGTTGTGGGGTGTGTGTACTCACTTTTAGAATGTAGAGCGAGTCTCTCCTTTGCCCTTGTCCAACAACCTCACCCTGTGAGACGATCGAGCATGTTTCATGTGTGAAAATGACTTGTACACCTTGTGTGGCCAGGTAGGCGACAGACAGAAGGTTCGTGTCGAGGTCAGGGACATAGTAGACCTTCTGCAGTACTACTTGACCTTGCCTGCTGGCGCCGAGATCCATATCAAGAGCAACACGTCCGACTGCAGTTGCAGGGATGGAGGACCCATTACCAACGATGACAGGCTGTGATGGTGAGAGTTGCTTCAGCGAGGTAAACCATCTCTGTTGACAGCACATGTTGACAGAGGCACTGGAGTCAATGACCCAATGTGCGTCAGAGACATCACTGCTTCGTGTTGTCATGAAGAGTTGAAGAGGAGGAGGGTCATGTTCAGGTAGGTGTGTGACCTTTGCAACCAGTCCATCCTTCTCCTTTTCCTTTTCTGACTGCGTGGTGGTCTTGGCTGCCTCATCGGACTTCTTCTTTCTACATTCCCTTTTGTAGTGTCCGCTTTTCTTGCAGTAGTTGCATTTGCCCTTTTTCTTTTTGGGGTCATCTTTCACTTTCCCTTTTTGCTTGGTAGATGCACTAGCAACAAGTGCAGTCTGTGCAGAGCTAGAGTGTCTCGACTTCTCTTCTATCAAGACTTGCGAGATGACTGAGTCAACTGACAGTTTCCCATCAGAAGACATCAAGATGGTTCGGAGGGTTGAGTACAAAGGGGGTAACGTGATCACCATCGCTATGGCAATTAGGGAGTCTTCGAGGGGTTGTCCAAGTGATTTTAGGATAGTGGCTTTCTGCCGCATAGCATTGTCAGATAGTTATCCTCAGTAACACCAAGCTACTATATTAATATGTACCTGTCAGATAGTTACTCTACAGGTTGTCAGTAAATATGAAGCTAAATAGAAAGAGTGACTTACTCCTCAGTAACACCAAGCTACTGAGGAGACTACAGGAAAATTTACTGTACTGTAGTCCGCTTTTCTGCTTATGTAAGCAACTAACCTTCGCACCTAAGGAATGTACTGACTAGGGGGCAGTTTATATTCCAACAAGCATTTAGCTGTGTCTGCATGGAGGTATCATCGGATAGGGTTCCCTGGAACAACTCACCTATGAGGTAGGCTATGGTTTGCTTTCCCTTCCCCTCATAACGTTCACTGAGCTTTGTCCAGACTTCTGCTGCTGTCGTGGCATGCAGCACACCACTGAGTGGTTCATCCTTCAAAGTCAGGGTAATCTGAGCACGAGCTTCTTTGTCCTTTGCTAACCATTCAAGGGAGCCAGCTGGGTCAGCTGTCGCATCAGGCTGGGTAGTCTGTGATCCTCCAACTATCTCCCACAGGCCACGGACATCAAGGATCATGGCAATCCGATATTTCCACGTCTGGAAATTGGATCCATCATTATCCAGTGACGGTATGTCATACAGATGACCCGAGGCTTGGGCAGGTTTTGTAGTGGTGGATGTGGTAGACATGGAAACAGTAGTCACACCTCGTAGTGGGCCGGCTGTAGATGCTGATGCTGCACCTGACATGGTATATGCTTAGGATAGACTGTTTTTCCGACTTCACAGAATTAGATTCAATGTGAGTCGGGGCTCATAACCTTTTGCAGGTTATGCAGCTGCGGACGGCAGAGGAAGTAAGTCTAGCAAAAGAATGTCTCAGTTCAAGTTGGTTGAAACTTAACAGGGACAGTTATCTACCTAGCAAAAGAATGTCTAACATATGTGTAAGTAAACTGTCCAATCATTAAGGTAGTAATGGGTATTCTCACCTCAGTTTGAGTTGGTCGAAACTGAGGTGTGTACAGAAAAACTGTCCAGGCTAAGAGTCGAGCATTACATAATATGAGTATGCTGTAAGGGAAACGGATACAACCTCCAACAATAATCCCACCTACAACAATACTTGGAGGCCTGCTGATAGCAGGCAGAATTTTTCTGTGCATGCAGTCAAGCTTTTCAAGTTACAGCAGGTGCCCCCCTGGTAGCCAATCCTGAGTCCCATCTACTGAGCTGATTATCCCCATCATATGAAATCAAAGATGGTGAAATACCAGATGAGGGTCCACTTGTCTCTATCATTATGGAGCTTGGCATTGACATTGATATCAATATCAATGTTGACATGGAAGCACAACTTGAACCTGACCAGGTCAGCTCCCTCATACACTGGCACCTATGCCATTGCCACTTATTATTCTTCCTATCCATTGTTGTACAACTTATCTGGATCTCCAACAAAGTCTTCAAATTCATGCCTCCATGCATTCCATATCATACATCTATCCTCATGGGACAAGTGTGGGTTCTTGAACTCATGAATGGCCATCCTGATTGTATCAAAACAAACTTTGGCATCTCCCTTCCAGCCTTCTCAACACTTGTAAATGTCCTCCAACAGAACAGCATCATACAATCATGGAATGGTATATCAGTGGAGGAGCAACTAGGTATCTTCCTTTATACATACATGTGTCACTGGGCTGTCTTCATGCCTGGTTGGTGAGTGCTTCCAGCACTCAATGGATACTGTAACAAAGTGAGTTGCTTTTCCACAAGTCTCCAGTCTCTTATCATACATTCACATCCAGATATTTCAAGTACATTGTGAATTTTTTGTCATCCCCTGCATTTCACAATTCCCAAGTGCACTTTCCCACATCTGAAACCCCAATATCCCAGAAGATCACTAGAGACCCCTGCTTTAATTTTTTTGGGCAATGTATCAGTGCTGTTGATGGCTCCCACATCTGCATCTTCTCATCAACCAATGATCACACCTTCATGCACAATCAGAAAGGCTATCTTTCCCAAAACTGCCTCTTTGCTTGTGACTTCAAGTTTAATTTCATCTATTCATTGTGTGGGTGGGATGGATCTGTTGCAGATAGCACACTGTGGAGGGATGCAGTGGCAAATGGCTTGTGCATACCCATTGACAGGTATATCCTTGGCAACACTGGATTCCCATTGTGCAATGCTCTTCTCATTCCTTATCATGGTGTGTGCTATCACTTACAGGAATGGCACCAAGGGAGCACTGGGTGCATTTTCAATGTCTCATATTCAAGCTTCTGACTCCAGTAGACCAAGAACCCCCCAGGAACTGTTCAACCATTGACATGCAGCACTCTGTAACATTATTGAATGTATTTTTGGTGTATTAAGGCACAAGTGGCACATCCTCAACACTCCCCTGGAATATGCTATGAATATTCAGGCCTGTGTCCCTCCCAGTTTATGTACACTCCACAATTTTCTCAACAACTTTGATGCTGAGATGTTTGATGACCCTGATTTTGACTGGGCTGTTATGTGATTTGATGAATGAGATGACATTCAGGTTGTCAATAGTGATCAGGACATACCTGTGCAGGAAGGGAATGAGACAGAACAGGGGAATCATAGGTGTGATGAGATTGCATGCCTGATGTGGGTGGATTACTTGGCAGAATGCACTCAACATGGTATTCCTTTACCAGCATAGTATGATCTTGTGATCTGTACTGTCAATTTTCCATTGGCTCAGACATTTTTTTCAGACATGAAGAGTTCATGACACTGAGATTGCACAATCAGAATAAAACAATGCTACCATAACTTGTAGCATATGTGCAACAACAGTACATAAAAAAAAAGTCAAACACACATGATACAAGACAAATGAGAGATACAGTCAATGCCTATTCAAACCACTGTGTTCCCTTTGATCTCTGCAAGGCACTGTAGACAACTAAGGACTGAGTTGCTCAGTGGTTTGACAATGAGCTACATTCATACAACACTGCTAACCTAAGGACCAAGTTGCTAGCATAACTGTCAGTCACCAGAGCCACTGAACCTATCATAAACATACCTCAGCCATTTGATGATGAGCTGAGGAAAGGAAAAGAAAGAGAAAGAAAGGGGTCCATATACATGTGTGTACATATCACATGATCATGACAAGTGTCATCACTGCAAAGTTAGAAGTCCAAAGAACTACAATACAAAGCCACACCTAACACAGTCCAACACACCTGCTCAGTGCAACACCAGTGATAGACCCATTCAAAGACCCTAAAAAGATGTGCAAGTGAGAGGTTTTGTGAGAATGTCCACAACATTCCATTGCATTGGAATCCATCTGGGTGTAAACTTCCCCCTTGCAATGTGCTTGTGAAGAAAATGATAGTGAATGTCAATATGTTTTGTGCAGGGATGATTGACCAGACTAGAGGAGAGAGACACCATGCCTGTATTATCTGTGTGAACAATGAATGGTAGACTGAATGCCTGACATAGAGACTGGAACACCAATTGTAACCAGAGACCCTCTTGTACACATGCAGCAAGCACCATATACTCTACCTCCATGGACAAAAGAGCCAGTGTTTGTTGTTTCTTTGATGCATGAGCTATGGGACCTCCATAGAAGAACCAGACATAGCCAGTAACTGAAATGCAATTTGCTGGACATGTTGCCCAGTCTGAACTGCTGAAGGTGTGTGGAGAATGATTGATGTTTGGATTTCCATAGTGAAGTCTCAGAGATTTTGTCCCCTTTAAATAGCATAACAAGTGTTTTGCAGTGGTGAAGTGACATGGTTCTGCATTACTACACTGTTGAGCAAGGCATTGGACTGCCTACACTACAGTGAGCAACAAAAATGTTGCAATGTTTGCAACATTTTAATTGAAGGCTGTATAACACCTGATAGAGTGTGGCTGTGCAAATCTTCTGGTGGGCACTTTTATAGCCCTTGATCTGGGCTTTCTATCATGCCATATTAGAAACCATGAGGTGCACAGGTTCCCATTTTATGAGCCAATTACTGCAGCATGTGCATTGCAATGTTTTTGTTGCTGACATCCTGAGAGATGATATCCATATGATGGGCATTGTTTTAATGATGGTACTGCTTATATAATGTGTCACATGGCTGGATAAATGGTTCAACCACCCACAAACAATGCCAAACATTGAACCTTTGCTCTGAGCCACCAATATTGGACAGTGGAGGACTGGAAGAGGGTTATCTGGTCAGATGAGACCAAAATCAATAAGCTAGGGTCAGATGGGAGGAGATGGGTGTGGAAAAAGCCAGGAGAGGGCCTCAGTGATAGGCTAGTAGAGGGGACAGTCAAGTTTGGTGGAGGTTCCTTGATGATGTGGGGGTGCATGACCTGGGAGGGTGTTGGCTTGGCTTGCAAGATTGATGGTAAGATGGATGCTGACCTTTACACACAGATTCTGGAAGATGAACTCCAAGGGACTCTGCAATATTATGGCAAATTGCCTGACAATGTCATCTTCCAACAGGATAATGACCCCAAGCATACCAGTAGGAAGGCCAAGAAGTGGTTTGAAGACCATGAATTTGAGGTCATGAGTTGGCCTGCACAATCTCCTGACCTCAACCCCATAGAACATCTGTGGGTAGTACTGAAAAGCTAATTTTCCTGAAATAATAGTAAATAATTCAGTAATAAATTTACAATCAATAATCTTAGGTTTAAAGACAAGCTGTGCACAGCACAGAATGAGCTGCATGAGCAGCTGAGGTTGAGGGCAGGAAAGCCACTCAGAGACAAGCACCCAGAAGTGCTGTATGATATGGTTGAGGAGCTGGGCAAGGTCAAGAACATCAACAGGAAGGCCAAAGAAGACCTACCATCAAAACTGTGTATGAATGACATGCCTAGTGCATATGCATTGCCACTCAAAGGGGAGCAGGCAGCATGCACTTGTGGCACCACCAGGCGACACGAAAGGCTGATCAAAGGGTGGAGAGGAAGTGCAATGGTGCATGTATGAGATATCCTGGACAAACTACCCATGCTGGGACCAGGTAAACTCCTGGGTATCAAGCTCAAGGGGGAGTGGAGTGAGTATCTGAGCTTTGACATTGAACCTACTGGCAGTGGCACCACAAAAGGCCAGGGCCACTACACTGAAAAGCCATGACTTACCATATACAACCCAGGTGGCACCCTAGAACAGCCAATGGGCCATAGCAAGGTGGCTGAGAATGAGGGCAGGCCAAGTTCACCAGCTGAGCATGCAGGTGAAGTGAGCAGCTGCATGAAGCAGCACATACCTAATGCATGCAGAGTGCTGCTCAAGGGGGAGAATGCCAGGTGTGTGAGCAGACACAAGAGCAACCTACGAGGGCATGTGAATACTTCGAGAGCACCAGGTATGCACACAGATGGCTCGAGCAGGCAAGAGGAGCCCATAGGCACTCAAGTCGACCCACAGGCTGTAACAACAGTATGAAGATGGCTACAAATGCATGTCAGAATGTCAGAGCAGCTCAAGTGAAGCTGGAAACATGAAACTCACCTGAACGACTGAAAAAGGAGCTACCTGAGCCCAATGCACCAAGGAAATGAGTGGGCATTGTAGACATCAATATATCTACCCCATGAAGCATGCCAATTGAGGCACCAAGCTCCACAAATCAAGGTTTTACCTTTGGGAGACCTGCAAGCCCAAATGAAGGGTGTGTGGCAAGAGGTGTCAAAGGGGAGATCACCAGAGGTGATGGTGAGCCTAGAGATGGCAAGGGCAAAATGACAAGCAGTGGCAACATCAACTTGGAGCGAGTCGAAGCAGCACTGCTGGCTGGAGAAAGTCAGGATGCATATCAAGGCCAGAATGAGGAAAGTGACTTACCTGTGCCATCAAAACCACCCACAACCTTCCCAAAGCGATCCTATGAGGCCACCAAGTGGAGATGTTGAAGAGGACAAATTAAATTCAAAACTGGAAATGTCAGTAGAAGGCAAAAGGATGAGAATGCATACCAAAGTCAAGATAATGTGATTTCGCATACTTGAGAAGGTGTCAGAACATCACTGAAGCTTACTATCAAGCCCATTATACTTCATGAGGGTCCTGAAAGTGTCAGAAAGTGGCATGGTGTCAATATGAACATGTCAAGTGGAACTAGAGGGCCAGGAGGCCAAGATAAGGCCAATGAGAGGTTTGGAGTCATTAAGGGCATACAGAAATGCCAAACTGAGGGAAAATGACTTGAGACAGATGGGATATGGTGCCAGATGGATGGTGCAACAAGCAGTGCATGCTGTGGCTTGAAACAAGCCAAAATGAAGCTGCTAGCTGAAGAGAAGATCAGTCAGTACCAGCAGCAGCAGTGTAAACTGAAGAACATACCTTGGCCATCCAAAAGACTCGGAAAGTGTACCTACGAGCTCACTAAACCAAGGCATCAATGTGGATGAATCAAAATCAAATCTAGGAAGGTCAGCAGGCTGCAGAAGGGCAAAGACACATACCAGAGATGTGATAATGCAATTGTGCAACCACAAGAGGGGATAGGAACATCCCGAACCCTTACCATCAAGTCCAGGGCACACTGGGAGTGCTGATGATGCATCAGAGATGATGCAGGGCATGTGCAGGCCATGTGATCAATGAGGAGACGATGTGCAAGTACAAGCATGATGTGACCTACCAAATCAGGCAACTATGCTCATGTGCCATACCGAGTCTCACATTCCAAGGCTCAAAATCAAGCAGAATCACTCTCACACTGAATAGAATCTGAAATGCTGTAGGGAGGGAGTACTCCCTACTAAGATATTTCTTTTATTTCTGTGTTTTTACTTACATTTTCATTCCTATAATTTTGTTTTATCTTTTACTTAGTGTTTTGAAGTAGTTTGTGCATGTGCTGTGGCTTATGTAAGCCCGTGCATGCACTTAGAGTACAGAGCACATACCTCAATAATAACAGATGCTTACCAGATGAGAGCCTGAGACTGAAGTACAGATGAAGAAGGCTTGGAGCTTTATCTATCCAACCCCAGACACTCCTTAGATATTATCTCAACTGTTCCTTGGACTTTTAGGGCACATTTTCAGTCCTTTTCTTCACTCTTTGACCCTCTGCCAGGCAACTCAAGCCCTCTTGGGTCGAACTAAGACCCCACCTTCCAACAGGAGACTCCTCAGTTCTCCTCACACACTCTCTTACCAATTTTACAGTGCATAAATCTGAGTCGACAGAAATGTTCTATATGACATATGGAAGCTATGTACAAAATTTCAGGGCACGAAATGTGTCGTGCACCGTTTTAGTCTTTTCCTTTCCCGGTTCACTTACTGTACATGTTTTCTATCATGAGCCCACTTTTGGCTTGTTGTCGTCCCCCTTCCTGTGTCCTAGTGACGTCTTGCATTGCACCTCTGCCTGCCTTAGGGGCAAGTGCGTGGACTCTAGTATACGACACAGCCATGCTTACATATGTTTCCCTTTTTACTTTACCTTTCTCGCTTCTCAGATCCTGATGGGATCTGGAGGCTTCCTTACAGTTGGGGTTTGCTTTCCTAGGCACGTGACTTTGTCGCATCACGCCTAGAGGATCTCTTGTTTGCATGACACAAATGCTCCAGCATGGTGAGGAGTCATGATGAGTAGGGTGTGCATCACCCATGACTCGGGCACGATCCCGAGGGCACTCTGACTTGATACCCTGTGGAGAGATCATGTTTGCAACCCTATCCTGTTTGGATTTGTATGTGTTTATGGCAATGGTACAGTAGTCTTCTCATCACCTGTGGGGTATATAAACCCACAGCATAGCGATAGAGAATCCTTGTACTTTTGCTACCTAGCTACCTACCTAGCAAGTAGGAATTCCCTCCTATAAATCTCTTGCTTCTCTCCGTATATCGAAGCACTGCTCTGCTAGTTGACTGGGCTAGTACCCTATTGTAAAGATACTAGTAAGACTTATCCTTTGACATACCAGGAGGTAGTCAAAGTTGTCCCTGTTGACATATCTCCAAATCACTGTCAATATATCTGCAATCGGCCCTGTTGCAAGCCACATCTCACCCATTGCCTGCTTATAGGTTTACTTTACTGGAAGGTAAACAGTGCACATCGGTTGTTGCCTTGAACAAGCAATCATGATCAATGCTGCATGACAAAAGCAAAAGTACCCTCACATCGCATATCTGCGAACGTGATCCCTGCTCCTGTAAGGTTGTAGCAGAAAGCATCACACCATCCACCAGGTATTGTTCTTGCGACAAACCCCCACAATCACAACCCTTCCTACAATGACACCCTCTTGTCGTTGCATCCCCATCATCATCTTCCAATTAGCAAGCGTCAGTTATTCAAGGAGTAAAGCCTAGTTTCAGAAGAGTACTAGGAGGTGAAAGCTACACCCGCTGTGTAGGCTCAGGTACCTCTAGGAATCCCTGAAAGGTCACTCAAAGTAACATCTCGACTCATACCCAAGATAGAGGAAGCCCCTTGAGTCTTGTGGAATCAACAGAAGTGAAAGTGTCTTCCAACACAGGTTCATCAAAGTTCCGGCCCAGAAACACTGCAAGCATTTCCCAATTTTTCTTCAGAAAATATACTGAAAAAATGGAGAGAAGAGATACTCTTTTATGTTGGATAATTTGTTGGAAAAAATGCAAATATAATTTTCTCTTTTCTGTGCAGAAACATGGATTAATGGTAGTGCCCATTAGCTTCTACTCTAAGTGGTATTAGCATCAATTCATGTTTTTTGGAAGGAAATAAAACATTATTTCTGCATTTTTTCCTTTCCAAACATCCAAAATAAAAGAGTATCTCTTTCCTCCATTTTTTCAGAATATTTTCTAAAGAAACATTGTGAAATGCTTGCAGTGAAAGCCTCCTGTAGTTCCCCCACATACATCGACAGCTTCCGCAGCACCTGAAAAGATTGAGAGAATGTCCTCTCAAAGATTTCAGCCATATTCTACGAGTCCAGTCAAAACTGATCCTGAAGCAAACACTCTGGCATCGCCCAATAGAAGCAAAGGGAAAGAACCCCAAGAGCTTCAACAAGTAACCTCGTTACCCTCGTCCTTCCATCAGATCCAAGAACCAGAACCCTTAGCAGGGAAAAGAATTGACAAAGAAGAGACTCATACAGCCCCTGAGTCAGTGTCAACATCGTTAGATCTCGGAATAGCTGGAGTCAGTGAACAGGAGTCCATCGCAAAGCTTGCAGAACAGTTCCAGCAGTTTGCCCAAACAACAGACCCCTTCAAAAGTAAAACGGTTGGAAATGTAAAGGAACTTGTCGCCTGGTATGAAGCCCTCACAGGTCATCAAGGACTTGTGTTCCCGTCATATACCATACCCGGAAGTTCAAACGATCGACCAAACGAAGGAAAGATGCTCGAAGGAGGAAAAGAGTTAGGTCTCGGAAAACCTCCACCCTTCGACAGAACAAGTGGCAAATACGAAGCCTGGATTGCCTCTGTCAACAACTACCTCAATCTCAATCATCACATCTATTGTACCGATGAAAGAAAAATTGGTTTTGCCCTTTCGTTCATGAGTCAAGGATCATCAGTCCACTTTGCCGAAAACTACTTAAAAGAATGCACCACCCAAGCCGGCGATGTCTACATCTTAGACTTGTGGACCACCTTTATCAAACGAATGGAACGAATCTTCAAAGTCGGTGATACGGAAGCCTTAGCCTTCCTGAAGATGGCCAAGATTGAACAGAATGACAAGCCCCTGAGCGAGTATATCGGGAAGTTCTTAGATCTCATTACCCGAGCCAACATCTCCCACGATGATCGACAAGCAGGAGTCTATTTCAGAAAAGGATTAAACCCCCGCACTACCAAATGGATCCTCCGGTCCAGCAAAATCCCCACCACTGTCCAACAATGGATAGACGCTGCCATCAATGTGCAAACCACGAAAGCCTCGCTGGGAGTGTATAACAGTTGCCTCATGAAAGAATGAAGCCCTCTCTCAGAAAGACCGCAACCGAGGAGAGGTGTAGTTTCAGATCATTCTCAGCTCCTGAATTAATGTCCCTAGCAGCATTTAATGAATATCCATCAATCAACGCGATTGCTGGCACATTATATTTGGTAGAGCGAAATGATCAAGTGGTGAGGACTGCAATTGACAGTGGAGCCGAATGCAATGCCATCAGTAAAGAAGCAGTCGAAAAGCACAGTCTAAAAACGCACAAAATCGAACATCCATGGTTGCCCTGAAGTTTCGAAGGATCGACAAAACAAGTAATCAACTCAATAGCCCTGTTTACCAGAAGAGTCCACAGTCGAACCTTCAAGCTTCATGCATACATCATGGACCTGAAAAATGAAGGAATTCTACTAGGAATGCCTTGGCTTCAGCAAGCCCAGCCAGTAATAGATTGGGTCAAATGCCAAATCATCGGATGGGGAACCCCAACGGTATCTGTCTCAATAAACCGAACATCGATATCAATGGAACTCGAGGCCAGAATAAAACACGATGAGGTGGTCCTTCCACCTGAGTATTCACATTACTCCGAAGTATTTTCAGAAAGTTGTCCTCTCCCTCCCCATCGACCCAGCTACGATCATACTATTAAAATTAACACTAGCAAGGATTTAAAGACCTTCAAACCGGCAAAAATATATCCGTTGTCGCGCGATGAAATGAATTTACTTGATGAGTTCCTTGAGGAGAACCTCGGAACTGGAAAGGTAGAGAAAATCCAAAATGCTGACATACTTAAAGTCCCTCTGGCTCCAGTCTTTTTCGTAGGAAAGAAGGATGGAAAGAAGCGACTAATACAAGATTACCAACAGCTCAATTCATTCACTGTCCCAAATCGCTACCCCCTTCCCCTCGTGAAACCAATCCTCGACAAGTTGGTCAAATCTAAATACTTTGCAAAATTCGATGTTCGCTGGGGCTTCACCAACATTTGAGTAGAAAAAGAAGAAGACGTGCTTTTAGGATCGTTCATAACACCCCGAGGGGTGTATAAACCAACGGTAATGTTCTTTGGCCAAAGCAACGTGCCCCCTACGTTCCAATGATATATGGACAGGAACTTCGGTCAACTTAGGATTGACAAGAAAGCTGTCATATACCTGGATGACATGACAGTACATGCCAAAACGCACAAGAGCCTGAAGAAGAACGTAAAAGAGTTTTTGGAGATAGTGAAAAGAGAAGGCCTACAGCTAAAACTGTCAAAGTGTGTGTTCGAAGCGGAAGAAATCGACTTCCTAGGTTTTACCATCAAACACGGACAATACGAAACAGCTCCTGTCAAAGTTGACGCTGTCCGAACATGGAAAACCCCAAGCAACATCCATGATGTACGACAATTTCTAGGCTTCTGCAATTTTTACCGACAGTTTATCCCTTCGTTCACTATGGTCGCAAAACCCTTGCACACATTGACAAAGAAAGATGAGCCTTGGCGCTGGAAAGAAGATGAAGAAAATTCGTTTCAAAAGTTAAAAACTTTAATGAGCCAAGCTCCTGTACTTCGTCTACCTGACTTCAACAAACCATTCGAAGTCTACACAGATGCCTCAAAGCTCAGCACAGGAGCGGTACTCTGCCAGAAATTCGAAGACAATGAATTACATCCAATCACCTACTTGTCGCAATCACTCCAAGGAGCTGAACAAAACTATCAAGTATATGATCTGGAAATGATGGCAGTCGTACACGCCCTGAAGGCCTGGAAGCACTATCTACTATGCCTGGTGGAAGACACAATCATCCACACCAACCACGAAAATCTAACATATTACCAGGAACCGCAAAACCTGACTGGCCAACAAGCTCGTTGGCTCCCCTATATTCAAGGTTTCCCACTAAAGTTCAAACATAATCCCGGTCGACGAATGATTGTTCCTGACACTCTGTCATGAAACCCACACTTCACCACGGCAACACCTGTGGAAACTACGGTACTTCCACCATCGATTTGGCTAAAAGAGGGGGGTGAAACCACAAAAATCACACCCACACTGGTCAAAACGACCACAAAACTACCCCTCGACAAAACAACAGAAGAGCCTTCGAAGGTGAAAGTCCCAAAGGTCAAGTTCCAACAGCAGAAGAAACCACTTCAACAAAAAGGAATGCTGAGAGTGTCGAAAGAAACATATGAAGAAATAAAACAGTCATCACCATCAGACAAAAGTTACATGATAACAAAAGACAATGACGTCGATGAAGATCCCATAATGAAAATCAAGACCAAAAATGGAAGGTTCTATGTTCCTCCGAGCACGCAAAAACAAACTCTCACTGAATTCCACAACCACCCCTCCGCTGGACACCCAGGTGTCAAAGCAATGACGGCCAAGTTAAACAAAAACTGCTTCTGGCCAGGGATGTGGAAGGAAATCAGAGAGTATGTCCACGGATGTCCCACTTGTCAAGCTTCAAAGGTTGTCCAACAAAACCACCCACCTCCGTTACAACCTATAGAAAGCTCAACACCGCTACCATTTAAACAAGTGTCCATGGACTTTATCACCGACTTACCACGCTCCAAGAACCACGACTCCATTTTGACAATCGTAGACCATGGCTTGAGCAAAGCAGTGGTGTTTGTCCCTACGGAAAAGACCGTCAATTCCAAAGGTCTTGCCGACCTTTGGCTCCAGCATGTTTACCCAAGGTTTGGAATCCCTGAGTCAATAATTTCTGATTGAGGTCCTCAGTTTATAAGCGCTTTTACACAAAATCTGTACAAAGCCCTATGCATCAAACCTCGCTACTCGTCAGGATACCATCCTCAAACTAATGGAGAAGCAGAACGAGTCAACCAAGAAGTCGAAACCTATATCCGGATGTACTGTGCCGAACAGCCCAACGACTGGAGCAGCCATCTACCGATGGCCGAATTCGCACATAACTCCAGGATTCACACGACTCACAGACAAACCCCTTTCTCCCTGCTCTATGGGTACGACCCAGATCCTTATCCAGCTGTTCATGTGTCAAAAGCCCCAGGTGTAGAGGAATGACTCGAAGAACTTGCACATGCCTGTAATGTGGCACTTATCACTCATAAAAAGGCTGCTGAATGAATGGCAAAAGGAGGTCCTGATCCTCTCTCATACATGCCTCCTCGTCTAGGAGATCTCGTTTGGCTCGATGCAAAGGACCTAAAATGTGATGTACAGTCAACAAAGCTTGCCCCACGACGCGTCGGCCCTTTTTGTGTAAAGAAGATCATAAACAATGTTGCGGTGGAGCTCGAGCTACCAATCACATGGCGAGTACACCCAGTGTTCCATACATCACGGATCTTCCCATACACAGAAACCCCAGAGTACGGTTCTGCGCCACCCCCACCTTTACCCGATATAGTCGATGACGTCCCAGAATGGGAGATCAAATCTATTTTAAACCACAAAGAGGTGAAGACAGGACGCAGTACAAGAACGCATTATTTGGTCAAGTGGAGCGGATACAGACACACCAGTAATACCTGGGAACCAGAAGGAAACCTTGTCAATGCAGGAGATGTCCTCGAAGAGTATAAAAGGAGGCACCTCAAGCTGCCAAAACCTCAGAAATCCCCTCATCGCTCTAAATGCAAAAACTAAATGTCTTCTTTTGACCATGACAATGGATATAACTCTGAGTCACACGAGTACCTACTCAATGCCACACCCTCCTTCGACTCTGATTATGACTTTACATCCCCCATGTCACCTCCATTATCCCAGTCCGGTCTATCTGCATCAGACCACTTCGCATCGGTCTATGAGTCCACCCTTGAATCCATTCTTGATGCCAATGCCAACGGGCCACAGAACCCCCATTCACAGTTCAACATACGGTACCTCTCAAAGGGAAAAAGAAGGGCTACACCTATGACGCCCAGAGCTCACCCTTACCCCATGCCAGAGCCCGTATATCAAGCCCAATGCAACACGCCCCCACCCAAGGAAAAGTCCTCCATCCCGGACAATAACAACACAACCACATCCACACTCCCCAATGAAACTCGAAAGTACGAAACCCCCGTTGAACTCATGTGCAACCCACAAGAGTACAAAGGTTATATTTGGATGTTCAAAGGGTTTGAGCAGTGGGACCGGGAAGGATGGAACGCAGGAAATGACCACGAACACCTATGGATGCTGCATCAGATATACAGAAGCATCAAAGATACTGTCAGTCGCACTGCAAACATCCTGAAGGCTGGAGACACCGTGCTTGATGAACAGTCGCCTGGAACTGCTTATATGGAAGCTGAAGGAATGAAGAACGTGGAACAAATGCAGAAAATGCTGGGGTCACTGGTCAACATTGTCCACCTTAAATTCGGCGTCAAGCTTGTCCAGTCCTTTCGCGACTTTTGCCATGTTCCACCCACTCTTAAACAAGTTACTTTCAAGGTCACCACTCCCTCTGACTACGAAGCCCCTCCAACTGATAGCTCAACTACGCGACGAGAGAGTCTTCATGAAGGCCACTGCCCGTCGGCCACTGAGAATAGGGGAGATGGAGGTGATACCAGGGACCTTGCTAAAGGTGGACCGTGTCAAGGGACGTCATGAAGCTTACAGCCAGACTGAATGGATGTATCTCCAGTACCTGGCTGTGACAGGAAAGAGACAGGTGATACTACGACTGAAGAAGGGGAGTCAGAGAGTGAAAGCGGATCTATTCCAGGAGCCCACTGGATTCACAAATGTCGACATCGAGAAGAGGAAGAGGTTGCCAGAAGAAAATTTCTCAACATTGCGGCCCAGATCCTCAGAGAAAGATGTGATGATGTGTGGGTCTCAGAAAGGGAAAGAGTCGAGAAATGGAGAGGCTTCCTCCTCAAGGTCTTCAACGAATGCAAATACTGGACGTTCGATATATTCAACGCAACGAAGACAACGGAAGCACTCCCAAACTGCAACTTCTATCCCATCCGTTCTACCCCTGAACTTCGCCTTGAACTCGTGGGATGCATCGTCCTTAACCCCTTCCACCCCTTTTACAAACACACCTGCCTCGACTGTCAAAGACTCAGTCATTGGTCCTGCCACAATGGTAAGGGTTCTAAATGGACTGACCCTCATGGACGTCCTATTAGACAACCCAAGCCCAATGCCAATAATCAACGCAAACCTGGACCTTCCCTTTGACGACTTCGATTAAGCTGACCGTAGCAGGGTCGCCATGGTTAAAAGAGGGGGGTAATGTCATGCACCGTTTTAGTCTTTTCCTTTCCCGGTTCGCTTACTGTACATGTTTTCTATTATGAGCCCGCTTTTGGCTTGTTGTTGTCCCCCTTCCCGCGTCCTAGCGACGTCTCGCATTGCACCTCTGCCTGCCTTAGGGGCAAGTGCGTGGACTCTAGTATATGACACAGCCATGCTTACGTATGTTTCCCTTTTTACTTTACCTTTCTCACTTCTCAGATCCCGATGGGATCTGGAGGCTTCCTTATGGTTGGGGTTTGCTTTCCTAGGCACATGACTTTGTCGCATTGTGCCTAGAGGATCTCTTGTTTGCATGACGCAAATGCTCCAGCATGGTGAGGAGTCATGATGAGTAGGGTGTGCATCACCCATGACTCGGGCGCGATCCTGAGGGCACTCTGACTTGATACCCTGTGGAGAGATCATGTTTGCAACCCTATCCTGTTTGGATTTGTACGCATTTATGGCAATGGTACAGTAGTCTTCTCATCACCTGTGGGGTATATAAACCCACAGCGTAGCGATAGAGAATCCTTGTACTTTTGCTACCTAGCTACCTACCTAGCAAGTAGGAATTCCCTCCTATAAATCTCTTGCTTCTCTCCGTATATCGAAGCACTGCTCTGCTAGTTGACTGGGCTAGTACCCTATCGTAAAGATACTAGTAAGACTTATCCTTTGACATACCAGGAGGTAGTCAAAGTTGTCCCTGTCGACATATCTCCAAATCACTGTCGATATATCTGCAATCAGCCCTGTCACAAGCTGCATCTCGCCCATTGCCTGCTTATAGGTTTACTTTACCAGAAGGTAAACAGCATGCGTCAGTTGTTGCCTTGAACAAGCAATCGTGATCAATGCCACACGACAAAATGAGAAAATGAAGTCTCTACAGCTATTTGAAGGTGACTGTGTGTGCAGACACAACATGCCTGCCATGGGCATGATGCTGATAAAATCTGTAGGAATCTGTAGGACACTTAGTAGTCACTTGTATATTAGTAGCAGAGCTACTGTACCTGTAGGACACTTAGTAGTCACTAAGTAGAAACTACAGTACTATGAAAAATGTAAGTGCATGCTATGCACTTATGTAATCTGGTGGCTATGCTACAGCACACTGGTTGTTTACTCCAACATGTAGGTACTCGAAACAATGAAAAACAGGTATAAAAGAAAATACCTGTATAGTAGCAACTTCACAGAGGTAATATTAGATATGATTTGTGGTCCATAGTTGGGCTTGGCCTTGAGTTCGAGGTGCAGCACTTTGTGTGCATGTGAGTGGTTGCCCGATTTGGACAGTTGCATTGCATCTGTGGCATGCACATTGTGTCTACACACTCGGTGGCCTTCGAATAGCTGTAGAGGCTTCATTTTTGCGTTTCGCACCCTGGAATTTTGTACATAGCTTCTGTATGTCATATAAAACATTTCTGTCGACTCAGATTCGCACGCTTCAAATTCTATTCGGTGTGATAGTGATTTTACTTGGTTTCGAGCCTTGGAATGCAGGACTCAGTATGGCACATGAGTGCAGTTGCCTGATTTGGAAGGTCATGTTGTGCTTGTGCTTGTATGTCATGTCTTCATTGATTGCCTGGCCTGTGCACTCCCTGCATTGTCTCTGGCACGTCGTCAGCACTTCCAGTGTGCCCTGGACTTAACAGTAAGGCTTCATAGTGTTCCGATACCCTCTCATGGATGTGCAATCGCATTATCACATCCCTGGTATGTGTTCTCACCCTTCCATGTTCTTCTGACCTTTCTAGACTCTAATTTGATTTGTCCACATCGATGCTTCAGTCTGGTGGGTTCGTAGGTATGCATTCCAAGTCTTTTGGGTGGCTCAGGTATGTCCCTTGGTTTACACTGCTGCCAATTGTGCTGACTGGCCTCATCTTCAGCTAGCAGCTTCATTTTGGCTTGTTTCGAGCTACAGTGTGTGCTGCTTGTTGCACCATCCATTTGGCACTTTGGCCCATCCATGTCAACTCGTTTTCCATTGTTTAGGAATTTCTGTACACCCTCGATGACTCCAAGCCTCTTGTTGGCCTTATCTTGGCCTTCTGGCCCTCTAATTTGACTTGACACGTTTGTATTGACACTGTGCCACTTTCTGACACCTTCAGGACCCTCATGAAGTATCCTTGCCTCGATTGTAAGTTTCAATGACATTCTGATACCTTCTCAAACATGTGAAATCACATTATCTCAACTTTGGTATGCATTCTCATCCTTTCACCTTCTACTGACATTTCCAGCTTTGATTTTAATTTGTCCTCATTGGCACCTTGGTCTAATGGCCTTGTAGGAATGTGTTTGGGTGGTTGTGAGATGCCATGATGACACAGGTAAGTTGCCTTGCTTGTTCTGGCCTCAATATGTGTCCTGACTCTCTCTAGCCAGCAGTGCTGCTTCAACTCGCTCTGAGTTGACATTGCCACTGCTCGTCATGTTGTCCTTGCCATTATGGCCTGTGGACTTGACTTGGGGGTCTATGGGCTCCTCTTGCCCACTCAAACCATCTGCATGCATACCCTGCACTCTTGAAGTATTTGTGCACCCTCATAGGTTTCTCTTGTTGCTGCTTGCATGCTGAAGAGAAGAAGTAATGAAAGCCCAGGAATGGGCTAAGGATGGTGATGATAGCTTGAGTCTTGATACATCCCTAAAGGAGGTCCTTGAAACCTCGACAGCACAAGGTACTCTTCTGATATCAAAAGCAGAGAACTGGCCTTAGTCCTAGGCACAGAAAATAGCCATAGAGATATATATATATGTAGCCTGGAAGATGAACTGAGAAGCTCTAGCCCCAGAGTTGGGCTCTGGCTCTCTAAACTCATATTGTAGTAGTTGGATTTTTTTTTTTGTGACTACTCCCGACACCAAACTCCCTCCATATGCTTAGTCAGCTCTTCGCCCACCACATCTGTAAGTCCAAACCACACCTCCCCCTATCTGCTCCTCCAGTCCTCGAAGCTCCCTCCAACCTCCTACCTCACCCTAACCTCTCCACTCTTCTCACTTCTCCTAGTAGGGGCATCCCTGCACCTACAGTGCCCAGTACTGTCGCTCACACAACCTGCCAGCTCCCCCTTGAGTGGCACTCTTTGCACTTTAGGTATGTGCTGCCTCATGCAGGTGTTTGCTTTCCCTGCATGTCCAGTTGACATTCTCGGCACACTCTCGCCATTCTCCACCTCCTGGCTGCTCGCTGTTAGCCATTGTAGGGTGCCACCTGGGTTGTATATGGTAAGTTGTGGCTTTTCGGGGTACCAGCTCCAGCTGTTTGTGGTGCCACTGTTTGCATTCAAGGTGTCCACATCCATACTATGTCTGTAGCAATATGAGTTGACATTTACGAGCCTTGGCTGCTCGTCCTCGATGCTATTTGAGTTTCTGGGGCTGCCACTCATGCACATTGCCTGCTCCCCCTTGAGTGGCAATTCTCATGCATCAGGTAGATCATTTTTCATGCTTCTGTTGCATGGTTTCATTGGTAGGTCTTCATGGGCCTTCCTGGCAATGCTCTCAACCTCGCCCAGCTTCTCAACTATCCCATCTAGCACTTCTATGTGCTTGCTTTTGGGTGGCTTTCTTGCCCTCGAACTCAGCTGCTCATGCAGCTCTGGTAGGTTTTCTTCAACCTCAACACTTTGTGATGGAGTCTGCTAGGCTGTGCCAACTGCTGCCTCAGCTTCTTCTTTCCTGCTTGCCTCAGTAAGTATGTCCTTGAGCCTCTCCTCACTTGGTGGCTCCAGTGACAACTCTTCAGGCTTTGTGCGTGACTCTTGCATCTTGTTGTCACTCAATGCCTCAACAGGCTTCTCATTAGGTATGGATATTGGGGTAGGGTGTCGAAACTTTGTTGCCAGGTAGTTGAACATCTCATGTGATGTCCTGAGCTTTTGAATCTTGAGTACAAGTGGGATTGGTATTGTCTGGTAAAACAGCATTTTTAATTGAGCATCCTTGCCCTCCCATCATAAACTTTCATCATTTGTTTCCTGGCCTGAGAGAATACCCAGCCAGCCCTTTGTGGCTGCAGCTTTGAGTAAGCTTGCCCAGAAAACCTTCTAATTCCTTCCATCCAGTTTGAGTGTTGGCACAGTTGAGCTGGCCATTTCATATCTCCAGATTCTGCTGCTAGGTGGGGCTCATAACCTGATAAAATCTGTAGGAATCTGTAGGACACTTAGTAGTCACTTATATATTAGTAGCAGAGCTACTGTACCTGTAGGACACTTAGTAGTCACTAAGTAGAAACTACAGTACTATGAAAAATGTAAGTGCACACTACACACTTATGTAATCTGGTGGCTATGCTACAGCACACTGGTTGTTTACTCCAACAGATGCGACTTCCCAAATTCGGCAACTACTCATGTGCACACCTCAAACTCGAGGCCGAGCCTGACAATGGACTACAAACCACATCTAATCTTACCTCTGTGAAATTGCTACATACAGGTACTTTCTTTTTACCTATTTTTCATTATTTTGAGTACCTACACACACTACCACTTGAGGGGGAGTGTTGGAGTAAACAACCAGTGTGCTGTAGCATAGCCACCAGATTACATAAGCATGTAGTGCACACTTATGTTTTTCGTAGTACTGTAGTTCCTACTTAGTGACTACTAAGTATCCTACAGGTACAGTAGCTCTGCTACTAATATATAAGTGACTACTAAGTATCCTACAGATTCCTACAGATTTTATCAGCACACACAGCAACAAACTCAAAATACCTGACAAGGCTACTCAATGCCTTAATGGGACACCTTGGGGCCACTGCTGCTGCAAATATATACATATCTATTTATAGCTAAAATGAAGATGGCTAACATGGTATGGTTTATTTCCCAACCAGAGACTGGCTGAGGGAGTGTGTTGGAGTTTTGTAACTTCCAAGTACAGCAAGAACTGCTTACATAATATGCCATACTTGTAGCTTCATCTTTTTTCCTTTACACCTCAGACTTCATCCTAACTCAAAGACTGAGGTAACATTGTTTCTTCTCTACTATAGACTATTTTCACTTATCCTTTGGGTAGTTCACACTCTTAGACTTACTGTCTCTCACTCTGCGAACATCCTCCAAAAGACCTGACTGGTGCTATCTCCATGGTGGAGGGTGCAAGTGACAGAGACAATGTCAATGTCAGTGAGCAATAATCCAGGGATAAATCTCATTGATGCATAACCAATCCTTCATCAAAGATGATGTCTCTACTGTTGAAGAAAGTTCCAGTGATACAATGCCATAACTACCACCCCTTCATTCCATCAGGATACCCCATGAACAATGCTTGAGAAGAATGTGGCCCATTCTTTGCACAATGTTCAGGTGGTATGTGAGAGAAGCAGTGACAACCAAACACCCTAAGGTGAGAAAGGTCTGGCTTGTAACCATATAGCATCTCAATGGGAGTCTTGTTATTAGGAAGAACACATGTGCTGGTCAGGTTCCAGAGGTATCCTATGGTGAGGACAGCCTCTCTGAAGTAAGCAGCCAGTAGTCCAGCCTGACTGAGGGCTGCCAAGGCCCACCCCTCCATGGTGCATATCCCTCATTCTGCTTTGCTGTTTTGCTGATGCATATATGCCACCAATCTGTGATGTTTGACTCCAGCATCCCACAGACTGCCTGTGAAGATGCTCCCCATATACTCCCTGCCATTATTGGTTTGAACTGCTTTGACCTTAGAATTAAACTTATTCTCCCAACAAGCCTTAACCATAAGCCATGCATCATATGCCTGATCCTTGGTTGCCAGTAAATGGACACTGATAACATTTGTATAGTCATCAATAAAAATGATGAAGTATCACTTCCCATGCAACATAGGAACCAGAAAGGGTCCACAGAGATCTGTGTGGACCAGCTTGAGGAACCCCTGTGTGGGTGTTGAAGTGGATGATGGGTAGGGCTGATGTGAATGTTTTGCTATGATGCATGACTCACATTGTGTTTAACTTGCAGATGAAGTGACCCAAACCCCACTGGCTGTTGGTGGGAGAAACCTTGCAATATCACCCCCCACATGTACCAGTCATGCATGCCAGAGATCCCAGGTGAGGGCAGCTGGCACAAATGCAGTAAGACCTGCTGTCTCAACTGAACCATCCTCTGCAGGGGGATGAACAAACTCAACATCCAAGAAGCACAACTGCCCCCACATGTCAATGTGTCCCAGAGACTTGTTGCCATGAAGCAGTTCACATTGACTTGGGCCACCCTTGAACCATACCTCTCATTCACACTCCACCATATGGCCAACTAACAGCAGATTGACAACAGCATTGGGTGCATACAAACAATGTTGCAACTTCAAGTGGATTTGTTTGTCACCTAACTTAAGTACAGCAACACAGTCACCATAGCCCTCAGTTTTTAAGTTTCCCTGATTAGCTGTCTTCATGGATACTGTGGAGTCATGAGTGAAGGTCCAAAAAAATGACAAGTCCTTGATGAGGTGCATGGTCATGCCAGAGTCCAGTATAGTGGAGGATGCTGCTGCTGCTAAAGATGTCAGACCCTCATTTTCACAAACCTCTCCCTCCAACAACTCTTCCAAAACTGTGCAAGATAAGTCATGAAAGCAGCTATCGGTCTGTGGACATGGTATGGCAGCCGCTACCACCTGTACACTGTCGTGCACTGTTCGTTTCTTTTCCTTTTCAGACTGCTTACTATACATGTTCTTGTCCCAAGCCCCACGTTGTCTGTTGTCGTCCCCCTTCCTGCATCCTAGAGACATCTCGTATTGCACCTCTGCCCGCCTTAGGGGCAAGTGCAGGGACATTATGTTTATGACACAGCCTCACTTACATATGTTTCCCTTTTTACTTTACTTTTACCTTTCTTCACTTCTCAGATCCTGATGGGATCTAGAGGCTTCCTTTCAGGACGAGTTTGCTTTCTCAGGCATGTGACCTATGTCGCGTCACGCCTGAGCGATCCCCTATTTGCCTGTCACAAATAGTCCAGCATGGTGAGGAGTCATGATGAGTAGGGTGTGCATCACCCATGACTTGGATGCAGTTCTGAGGGCACTCTGACTTGATACCCTGTGGAGGGATCCTGCATGCAACTCTGTCTTGTTTGTTTTTGTACGTGTTTATGGCAATTGTATGGTAGTCTTCTCATCACCTGTGGGGTATATAAACCCACAGCATAGCGATAGAGAAACCTTGTACTTTTGCTACCTAGCTACCTACCTAGCAAGTAGGAACTCCTCCTATAAATCTCTTGCTTCTCTCGTACCGCAAGCATTGCTCTGCTAGTCGACTGGGCCAGTACCCTATTGTTATAATACTAGTATGACTTATCCTCGCGTATACAAGGTGGTAGTCAAGACTGTCCCTGTCGATATATCTACACATCACTGTTGACATATCTGGAAGAGGCCCTGTCATACTCCGACTTGCCTATTGCCTGTCTATAGGTCTAATTTACTGAAAGGTAAATAGCATGTGTTGGTCATTGCCTTGAACAAGCAACCATGATCAGCGCTGCACAACAAAAGCAAAAGTACCCTCACGTCGCATATCTGTGAACGTGATCCCTGCTCCCATAAAGGTCATAGCAGAAAGCATCACATCGTCTGCCAGGTATCGTTCTTGCGACAACCCCCACAATCACAACCCTTCCTACAACGACACCCTCTCATCGTTGTATTCCCCCACATCATTCCCATTAGCAAGCGTCAGTTATTCGAGGAGTAAAGCCTAGATTCAGAAGAGTACTAGGAGGTGAAGGTTACACCTGTCATGTAAGCTGAGGTACCTCTAGGAATACCTGAAAAGGTCACTCGAAGTAACGTCAAACTCATACCCAAGATAGAGGAGACCCCTCGAGTCTTGTGGCAAGTAAAACCAAAAAAGTGTCTTCAGATGCGAGATCATCAAAGTTCCAGCCCAAAAAGCCCCCAGTAATTCCCCTGCATACATCAACCTCTTCGGCAGCACCTGAAAAGATTGAAAGAAGCATCTCTCAAAGATTTCAGCCCTATACTACGAGTCCCACCAAAGCAGATCCCAAAGCAAACACTCCGGTATCGCCAAGTAAAGGCAAAGGGAGAGAACCCCTAGAGCCTCAAAAAGAAATAACACCCTCATCCTTCAGTCAGTTCCGAGAACCCAAACCCCTAGCTGGGAGAAAGGTTGATGAAGAAGAGACTCACACAGCCCCTGAGTCAGTGTCAACATCAGTAGACCTCGGAATGGCAGGAGTCGGTGAACAAGAGTCTATCGCAAAGCTCGCAGAACAATTCCAGCAATTTGCCCAAACAACAGACCCCTTCAGAAGTAAATCCATTGGAAATGTAAAGGAACTCGTCGCCTGGTATGAAGCCCTCACAGGACATCAAGGTCTTGTGTTCCTTTCATACACTATCCCAGGAGGTTCCACTGAATGGCAAGAAGGAAGAGTGGTCGAAGGAGGAAAAGAGTTAGGCCTAGGCAAACCTCCACCCTTCGATGGAACGAGCGGCAAATACGAAGCCTGGATCGCCTCTGTCAACAATTACCTCAATCTCAATTGCCACATCTACAACACCGATGAAAGAAAAATCAGATTTGCCCTTTCATTCATGAGCCAAGGGTCATCTGTCCACTTTGCTGAGAACTACTTAAAAGAATGCACTACTCAGGCAGGAGACATCTATGTCCTAGACTCATGGACGACCTTCGTGGATCGAATGGAATGCATATTCAAGGTCAGCGACATGGAAGCCCTAGCTTTCCTAAAGATGGCTGAGATTGAACAAAGAGACAAGCCCCTAAGCGAGTATATCGGGAAGTTCTTGGATCTTATCACTCGAGCAAACATCTCCCGCAATGATTGACAAGCAGGAGTCTATTTTGGAAAAGGATTAAACCCCCACACTACCGAATGGATCCTCCAGTCTGGCAAAATCCCTACAACAGTCCAACAGTGGATAGATGCCGCAGTCGACGCACAAACAGCGAAGGCATCGCTAGGAGTGTATAACAGTTGCCTCACTAAAGAAGATCGAACTGTCCTGCATATGTATCAAGACGAAGGAAGCAAGAACACTTCTAGGAAACATGATCCATGGGCCATGGACGTTGATCGACAAAAGAAGCCATCCCCATATAGGCCACCCCAGAAAAGGAAACCCCCTAGGTTTCAAGAGGTCCGCTCAGCAGACTTTGCTGGATCGTGTTACGGATGTGGAAAACAAGGCCACATCAGCTGAAACTGCCCTTCGAAGAAAGACTTTGCAAAGACAACCGTCTTACAAGAAATAAAGTCAAAATACAGTGCAAGTGAGTTTGAGGAACTCAAGAAAGCCTTCGCCTCCAAAAAGAAGGAGGATTTTTAGGAGCCTCTCTTGGAAAGACCGCAACCAAGGAGAGGTGTATGTTCCGATTGTTTTCAGCACCAGAGTTAATGTCCCTAGCAACAATTAATGAATATCCATCAGTCAATGCTATCGCTGGAACATTATACTTGGTGGAATGAAACGATCAAGCAGTACGAACTGCAATCGATAGCAGAGCTGAATGCAACACCATCAGTAGAGAAGCAGTCAACAAGCACGGTCTAAAAATGCGAAAAATCGAACATCCATGGTCGCCTCGAAGCTTCGAAGGCTCGACAAACACTGCAAGCATTTCACAATTTTTCTTCAGAAAACATACTGAAAAAATAGAGAGAAGAGATTCTCTTTTATGTTGGATGATTTGTTGGAAAAAATGCAAAAATAATTTTCTCTGTTTTGTGCAGAAACATGGATTAAGGCTAATGTCCATTAGCTTCTACTCTAAGTGGTATTAGCATCAATTCATGTTTTCTGGGAAAAAATAAAACATTATTCCGGTATTTTTTCTTTCCAAACATCCAAAATAAAAGAGTATCTCTTTCCTCCATTTTTTCAGAACATTTTCTCAAGAACCATTGTGAAATGCTTGCAGTGAAAACAAGTAATTGATTCAATAGCATTTTTCACTGGAAGAGTCCATGGAAGAGTCTTTAAACTCCATGCCTATGTCATGGACCTTAAAAATGAAGGCCTCCTACTCGGAATGCCCTGGTTACAGCAAGCACAACCAGTGATAGACTGGGTCAAGTGCCATATCGTCAGATGGGGAATGCCACAAGTCTCCGTTTCAATAAGTCGTACCTCAATATCAACGGAACTTGAAGCCAAAATAAAACACGATGAGGTAGAACTCCCACCTGAGTATTCCAAATACTCCGAGGTGTTTTCAGAGAACTGCCCACTCCCTCCCCACCGACCCAGCTATGACCATACTATCAAACTCAATACTAGCAAAGACTTAAAGACTTTCAAGCCAGCAAAAATCTACCCACTGTCATGCGACGAAATGAACCTACTTGATGAGTTTCTTGAGGAAAATCTCGAAACCAGAAAAATAGTAAAAGTTCAAAACACTGACATGCTCAAGGTCCCGCCGGCCCCAGTCTTTTTCATAGGAAAGAAGGATGGAAAGAAGCGACTAATACAAGACTACCAACAGCTCAATTCGTTCACTGTCCCAGATTGCTACCCCCTTCCCCTTGTAAAACAGATACTTGATGAACTGGTCAAATCGAGATACTTTGCAAAGTTCGACGTCCACTGGGGCTTCACCAATATTAGAGTGGAGAAAGAAGAGGATGCCCTCCTAGGGTCATTTGTCACACCCTGCAGGGTGTATAAACCAACCGTAATGTTCTTTGGTCAGAATAACGTGCTGCCAACTTTTCAAAGATATATGGACAGAAAATTCAGTCAACTATGGATCAACAAGAAAGCCGTCATATACCTCGATGACGTGACAGTTCACGCCAAAACATGCGAGGACCTGAAGAAAAATGTGAAGGAGTTTTTGGAGATAGCAAGAAAGGAAAACCTTCGGTTAAAACTGTCAAAATGCGTTTTCGAAGCAGAAGAAATCGACTTCCTAGGGTTTACCATTAAGCATGGCCAGTACGAAACCACTCCCATCAAGGTTGATGCGATTCGTAATTGGAAGACCCCGAGTAACGTCCATGACATTTGACAATTCCTCAGCTTCCACAACTTCTACCAACAGTTTATCCCATCCTTCGCTATGGTCGCAAAACCCTTGCACATGCTAACAAAGAAAGACAAACCATGGCACTGGAAAGAAGACAAAGAACACACATTTCAAAAGTTAAAAATGCTGATGAGCCAAGCTCCCATACTTTGCCTTCCCAATTTCAGTAAGCCATTCGAGGTCTACACTGATGCCTCCAAGCTTGGCACAAGAGCAGTACTTTGCCAGAAATTCGAAGACAACAAATTACATCCGATCGCATACCTTTCGCAGTCGCTCCAAGGAGCTGAACAAAACTATCAAGTATACGATCTGGAAATGATGGCAGTCGTACGCACCCTGAAGGCCTGGAAGCACTATCTACTCTGCCCGGTAGAAGAAACAATTGTTCACACTGACCACGAAAACCTGACCTATTATCGGGAGCCTCAAAACCTTACCGGTCATCAAGCCCGCTGGCTTGCTTATATTCAAGGCTTCGTGCTAAGGTTCAAACATAACCCCAGTCGTCGAATGATTGTCCCTGACACACTGTCACAAAATCCACTCTTCACTGTGGCAACACCTGTTGAAACTACGGTACTCCCACCATCGATTTGGCTAAAAGAGGGGGGTGAAACCACAAAAAATGCCCCTATACCGGTCAAAACCACCTCAAAAATGCCCCTCGACAAACAAGAAGAGCCTTCGAAGGTGAAAGTCCCAAAAGTAAAGTTTCAACAACAAAAGAAACTGCCTCAAACAAAAGGAATACTAAGAGTGTCTGCCAATACGTACGAGGAAATAAAATGGTCCTTGCCTACCAATCGAAGTTACATGGTCACAGAAGACAATGATGTCGATGAAGAACCTGTAATGAAAATCAAAACCAAAAATGGAAGGTTTTATGTACCCCTGAATGCGCGAAAACAAACTCTAATCAAATTCCACGACCACCCTTCGGCTGGACACCCAGGTGTCAAAGCTATGATGGCCAAGCTAAACAAGAATTGCTTCTGGCCAGGAATGTGGAAAGACATTAGAGAATACGTTTGAGGTTGTCCTACTTGTCAAGTGTCAAAGGTTGTTTGGCAAAATCACCCGCCTCCGCTACAACCAATAGAAAGCTCAACACCTCTGCCATTTAAACAAGTGTCGATGGACTTCATTACCGACCTCCTGCATTCAAAGAGTCACGACTCCATTTTAACCATCGTGGACCACAGCCTGAGCAAGGCGGTGGTGTTTGTCCCAACTGAGAAGACCATCGATTCGGAAGGTCTAGCTGACCTTTGGCTCCAACACGTCTACCCGAGGTTTGGAATTCCTGAATCTATAATCTCTGATCGAGGCCTGCAGTTTATAAGCGCCTTTACACAAAATTTGTACAAGGCCCTATGCATCAAGCCTCACTACTCGTCAGGATACCACCCTCAGACCAATGGAGAAGCTGAACGCGTCAATCAAGAGGTCGAAACTTATATCCGAATGTATTGCACTGAAAAACCTAACAACTGGAGCAGCCATCTGCCCATGGCTGAGTTCGTGCACAATTCCTGGATTCATTCGACCCATGGACAAACCCCATTCTCCCTGCTGTACGGATATGACCCAGACCCCTATCCAGCTGTCCACGCGTCTAAAGCCCCTGGCATAGAGGAACGACTCAAGGAACTCACACACTCCTGTGATGCCGCACTCATTGCCCACAAGAAGGCCGCTGAGCAAATGGCAAAAGGAGGACCTGACCCCGTCTCATACACCCCTCCTCGTCTAGGTGATCTTGTTTGGCTCGATGCGAAAGACCTAAAACACGATGTCCAGTCAACAAAGCTAGCCCCATGACGTGTCAGCCCCTTTCATGTAAAGAAGATCGTCAATAATGTTGCAGTGGAGCTCGAGCTACCAATCACATGCCGAGTACACCTGGTGTTTCACACATCATGGATCTTCCCATACACGGAAACCCCAGAATACAGTCCTGCACCACCCCCACCTTTACCTGATATAGTCAATGACATCCCTGAATGGGAGATCGAATCTATTTTAAACCACAAAGAGGTGAAAATGGGACGCGGTACAAGGACACGTTATTTGGTCAAGTGGAGTGGCTATGGTCATGCAAGTAATACCTGGGAACCAGAAGGAAACCTTGTTAATGCAGGAGAGGTCCTCGAGGAGTATAAAAGGAGATGGCTCAAGCCACCAGAAACTCAGAAATCCCCACATCATTCCAATCGTTGTCGCAACTAAATGAGCTCCTTCAACAATGACAATGGATATAACTCTGAGTCGTGTGAGTACTTACTCAATGCCATGCCCTCCTTCGACTCCGACTATGACTTTACATCCCCCGCGTCACCTCCACTGTCCCAGTCCAGTCTATCCGCATCAGACTGTTTTGCATCGGTCTATGAGTCCACCCTTGAATCCCTTCTTGACACCAACACCAACGGGCCACAAAACCCCCATTCGCAGTTCAACATACAGTACCTCTCAAAGGGAAAAAGAAGGGCTACACCTATGACGCCCAGAACTCGCCCTTACCCCATGCCAGAGCCTGTATATCAAGCCCAGTGTAACACGCCTCCCCCCTCGTCATCCCTTGTCCCGGACAGTAACAACACAACCACGCCCTCGCTCCCCAATGAAACCCGAAAAGAGACATCAACCAACAGACTCCTGTGCAACCCACAAGAGTATGAAGGTTATATTCAGGGGTTCAAAGGGTTTGAGCAGTGGGACCAGGAAGGATGGAACTCAGGAAATGACCACGAACGCCTATGGATGCTGCATCAGATCTACAGAAGCATCAAAGATACCATTGGTCATACCTAAAGGCTGGTGACACCATGCTTGATGAACAATCGCCAGGAACTGCTTACATGGAGGCCGAAGGAATGAAGAATGTGGAACAGATGCAGAAGATGCTAGGGTCGCTGGTCAACATTGTCCACCTCAAGTTCAGCATAGGACTTGTCCAGTCCTTTCATGACTTTTGCAATGTTCCACCCACTCCTAAACAGGTCACTTTCCAAGTCACCACTCCCTCCGACTACGAAACCCCTCCAGTTAGTAACCCAGCTACACGATGAGAGAACCTTCATGAAGGCAACTGCTCATCAACCATTAAGGATAGGGGAAATGGAAGTAGTGCTGGGAACCTTACTGAAAGTGGACCAAGTCAAGGGATGACACGAAGCCTACACCCAGACTGAATGGATGTATCTCCAGTACCTGGCAGCAACAGGAAAGAGACAAGCGATATTACGACTGAAGAAGGGGAGTCAGCGAGTGAAAGCGGATCTGTTCCAGGAGCCCACTGGATTCACAAATGTCGCCACTGAGAGGAAGAAGAGGTTGCTGCAAGAAAATTTCTCAACATTGCGGCCCAGATCCTCGGAGAAAGATGCGACGATGTGTGGGTCTCAGAAAGGGAGAGAGTCGAGAAGTGGAGAAGCTTCCTCCTTAAAGTTTTCGATGAACGCAAATACTGGATGTTTGATATATTCAACGGCATGAAAACCACAGAAGCACTCCCAAACTGCGACTTCTATCCCATCCGTTCCACTCCCGAACTTCGCCTTGAGCTCGCAGGACGCGTCGTCCTCAACCCCTTCCACCCCTTTTACAAACACACCTGCCTCGACTGTTGAAGACTTGGTCATTGGTCCTGCTGCAACGGTAAGGGTTCTAAATGGACTGACCCTCATGGACGTCCTATTAGACAACCCAAACCCACTACCAATACTAGATGCGAACCTGGACCTTCCCTTTGACGATTTCGACTGATCAACCGTAGCAGGGTTGCCACGGATAAAAGAGGGGGGTAATGTCGTGCACCATTTGTTTCTTTTCCTTTTCAGACTGCTTACTATACACGTTCTCGTCCCGAGCCCCACATTGTCTGTTGTCGTCCCCCTTCCTGCATCCTAGAGATGTCTCATATTGCACCTCTGCCCGCCTTAGGGGCAAGTGCATGGACATTATGTTTACGACACAGCCTCGCTTATGTACATTTCCCTTTTTACTTTACTTTTACCTTTCTTCGCTTCTCAGATCCCGATGGGATCTAGAGGCTTCCTTTCAGGACGAGTTTGCTTTCTCAGGCATGTGACCTATGTCACATCGTGCCTGAGCGATCCCCTATTTGCCTGTCGCAAATAGTCCAGCATGGTGAGGAGTCATGATGAGTAGGGTGTGCATCACCCATGACTTGGACACGGTTCTGAGGGCACTCTGACTCGATACCCTGTGGAGGGATCCTGTATGCAACTCTGTCTTGTTTGTTTTCATACATGTTTATGGCAATTGTATGGTAGTCTTCTCATCACCTGTGGGGTATATAAACCCACAGCATAGCAATAGAGAAACCTTGTACTTTTGCTACCTAGCTACCTACCTAGCAAGTAGGAACTCCTCCTATAAATCTCTGGCTTCTCTCATACTGCAAGCGTTGCTCTGCTAGTTGACTGGGCCAGTACCCTATTGTTATAATACTAGTATGACTTATCCTCATGTATACAAGGTGGTAGTCAAGACTGTCCCTGTCGATATATCTACACATCACTGTTGACATATCTGGAAGAGGCCCCATCGTACTCTGACTCACCTATTGCCTGTCTATAGGTCTAATTTACCGAAAGGTAAATAGCGCGCATCGGTCATTGCCTTGAACAAGCAACCGTGATCAGTGCCGTGTGACATACACCTGCTGACTGTGACTGTGACTGAGCTGCTGCAGGTACCATCAGTGTTGGAGCTGCCACTGCAGCTGTCTGGGTGTTAGTTGTTGAAGCCCTGCTCTTTTGCCATGGGGCCTGCCCTGCCCTTCCACCCCCTTGCTGAAAACAGCTACCCCAATCATGATCTACTCACTTTTGACCTAGACAGATCAGCATCATGCATGCCATCCCACTCAGATTATTTCTGGTCTTCCTCAGGCCAGTGACTGGGTTTGTCTCCCCTTGTCCTCCTTGAATGACCACATTCACATGTTGGAATATAAACTGCCCCTAGTAGTATAAGACTTAGGTGCGATGATGTGTCGCTTACATAAGCAAAAAAGCGTACATACAGTAGGGTAAATTTTCTCCCTTCCCTCCTCAGTAGCTTGGAGTTACTGGGGAGTAAGTCACCCTTTTATTTAGCCTTACTTTTACTGACCACCTGTAGACTAATTATCTGACAGGTAGATATGAATAAAGTAGCTTGGAGTTACTGGGGAACTAATTATCTGACAGGTTACACATGGGAGATTTCAACATTTTAATGTGAGCAGAAGATAATTCCGAAGGTAAATGCAAAATATTATATTCTGATATTGTATTTTACATGTGGCAGAATTTTATATTTGGACATGCCTCAAAATGTCAGTCAGAATATATACTTTTGACAACAATTAAGACATCCTCAAAATGGAAAATCAGATTATATATTTAATCGTCATCAAAATGTTCGCTATTAAATTATATTCTGCGGAAGATTCGATTGTATGTCAGAATATAATTTTGGGACAAGGTCAAAATCAGTTGGTTAAATAATATATTTCAACCTTGGTCAGAAGTTATCGCCCACCGGGTGCCCGTTTGGCGGTCGCTAAATGGCCCACAGTGTCTTACGATGTCTTCGGTGATCTAAGCTACTTATCGCGCTGCAGCTAGACCATCGCAGCTTTGCACAATGGCAGCCATGGTCGACCCACAAAGTACGATAAGCATGAGACCAAAGAGGGAGTTGGGGAGAGGTTGGGGTGCGAATTCAATTGTAGACCCGCAGGCATATCATAACGCGTATCACACGGGACAACTAGTAGATGGCCTGAACCAGTTCCATTAGTCAATTAATTAAGCCGACCTTTGTATAGGACCGTCCTTTAACCGACAAAGTCGCGATGAGCATTGACAATTGTTTGATTATAGCCGATATATTTCCATCACCATCTTGGCTTTAAGTAGCAAATAACGGAACACTACCGCCGGTTCGACGTTAGGAATTTAGACCACCAACACATAGGGAGTGCTCGGCATCGGTATTGAAGAGGGCACCTACGAGCGTACATATCAGAATGTGGAACTTCAATTAAAATAAAGGGACCGTATACTGGATTGGCATGGTCTCGAGCCATCACATAGCAATGCAGCTACACATAATGTTGGTCATAGAGATGAACACAATTCCCTTACGATAGACGACCAGGTCAATATACCAGAGTGATATGCAGTGTGGCCCATAAAAAGCTGTGGTGATGAGTTTGATACGACCGTATCATGATATTTCTGATACTGTTTCCTGTACCCGAACGATGTTTCTCGACCTGCACCTATGAGACATACTAATAATAGGGCAAGGTCAAAATCAGTCAGGTATATATAACGTTTTATGCTTAGTGAGAAGTTATTGCCCACCAAGTGCCTTCGCAGTAGCCACTCGCCAATCACTCAGCTGCTGTTTGTTACCCGCTCAGTACACATAGTCTGATAGTATACATAGTATGGGAGTACAGTTGGGTAGTATGTAGTAGTCCGGAGTCAGTTTCTATATTGACAAACTAGCACCTTACAACCCGCTCAGTACACATAGTATGGGAGTACCGTTGGGTAGTATGTAGTAGTCCGGAGTCAGTTTCTATATTGACAAACTAGCATCTTACAACTGTCACAGGGAGTTCAGGTACAAGAGAAAATGACCGGAAGAGGTCTCCTAACTGTTGATCAGAGTTTGAACAATCCGTAGCTAGGTAGAGTCATTTAATCTGAGGGAAGGCCCTCAGCCAGGGAGCGCAGTATGGCTATCAAAGTAGCGTCAGTCAGCAAAAGAGCATGTAATGGATAGAGCATACGATTATGTTGTGCTTGGCCGTATCAAGGCACAGAAGAAAGAGGACGCTAACAAGGCAGCTCGAGACAGGTCCTCTGGGAATTTCGAGAAGGCGGCGATCTACTCCACTAGGAATTTGGATACAAAGCTCATTTAAGTTGGGGAAATGAGCAACACAGGCCATGACATCATCTAGAAGAGGAGTGTCGGATAATGACGATCGGTAGAAATGAATAGTAAGGGATTCCAGTGTGGTGGGCAACTTGGCGAGGCTTGCAAAAGAGTGGATACTCCCAGGAGAAGCGTCAAGGCGCTTCAAGGAGGGGAGGGGAGGACATGCACGTACTCGGGGAGAGCGTAGAACAGTAGTAGGATGATCTCGGGAAAGAATGAGGTCTCTGACGCTATGGCGGGCTAGGAAGTTAACTAAGCTTTGGATGGGGCAGCTACTATCCACACGTAGTGAGAGAAGGTGCTGCATGGATAAATGCTTCAGTAAGGTTGACCACTGCATAGCTGTGAGTGACGTATTCGTTAAAGTAAGGTGTGTGATTGGTGAACTGCATAACGTCGCAATTGTGAAAGGGATGATCATCGGTGAGAAGAAAAGAGACGATGTTAATTCCAGGACTTCAAACTTGCTGCCACGAGACGGAGTCGCATTAGTAAAGCTACTTGACTTAAGGCTTGTTCGCGGTACGCCATAGGTTTGTTGGACATCATGGCAGTGGAAATTCTTGCATCCAGATGCTTGAATACAGTCCAAAAGGCGGACAAATGAGTCGGTTGGTTGCCTTGGAGCAGTAGGGAGTTGGAGGTGCACACGTGGAGCAGGCTCACACCCTTGCAGTGACTCGAAGAAGGTGCTGAGTGCTTTTAAATGGCGGTCAGTGGTCGCTCCTGTAACAGAAAACCAGATAGAAACTGGCATGATGAAGGCATCGGTGCGCCTCCAGACTGAAAGAGCTTCTAACATGCCGAATTCTATGTGCAGGGTGGCGGGAGCCTGAGGTGGCTCAAAGTGTAAAATTTTGAAAAGTGGCAGCGAGGCTATCTCTCGGAATAACCTGCACACTTGAGTCAAGGTCCAAAGGGACTTCCGGGGAAGATAAGCCAGGACGAGCATCAGTAATTCGTCCGGTAAGGACCACATGGGGCATTGTTGACTCTGCACGACAGGATCATCTAGGTATGTTCTCTAAAGTACAACGCAACATACCGAGTTACAGCCCTGCAAGTTGTCACAACTAACTTCATTGGAGTGTGGATACGCAGAGGATGGCAAGTCATTCCCCTACTCAGAACCGCTCAGTTTGTTGGCCAGGCAGTAAAGAGCGCGTTATTACCTGCTCAACTACACGAGCAACCTTGTTGGGTGGATGAGTTTCGAGAATCTCCTCGCTACGCTTGCGCTTCAAGGGGACCACTTGGTGACTGGAAAGTCCTCCATCCTGTATGACCATTAGTGTCTGTTCGGGCTTCAGAGAACGTGTAATTACGAGCGAATCTGAGCGAGCGACCTTGGATGACGGATGAAGACTGAGAGATCCCTCATTACGCTTGGCCTTCGAGCGGACGGCTCTGCGACCGCGAGGTCCATTTTCCTTCGTAGCAGTCAGGTTTCTTGTCAGGCATTAGGAATAGGGTGCTTACCAGCGCAGCTGGCAAATTAACCTTTTTCCGCGGATACACTTCGACGGTATCCTCACTATGCTTGCGCTTCATGGGGACCACTGTGGGACTTGCACTAGAAATTGACGGGTTGGAAGGGGTGGCCAGCACGGGACCGACTCGTCGGGTGTGTGAGAGAGCAATGTGTAGGCAGTAAGTAGTTGGGTGAATTTCGCAGTTGGCAGTGGGTTCGACCCTTAAATCCTGGGTGTAGTTACTGCTGATAGCAAAGATAACTTGCGTGACAAACTTACAGTGAAGACAGAAATCTTCGCCCGACAATAAGCAAACACTAGATTCCTAATGTTATGTGATTAATTAATACTACAAGCTTGAATTCTATGGTGTAGACAATAGGCATTATTATTTCCTGAATAAATTCAGGAAGGGGAACGTCGTTCGACAGTGAACGGGAACGTTGTGCCAATGTGTGTGATTCAGACCTCGCTGACAATAAGCAGACTGAGACGATGAAAGGACCGCTGGCGCACCGTAACACATAACAGACAGAACAATTAGCGGATGGCTCGCAGTGGTACAATTAATTAATAAACTCGATCTTTGCATAGAGCAACCTGCCAATAAAGTTGCGACGAGCACCGGCGACACAGAGAGCATTGTACACGACGTGTGATTAGGCCTTACTGACAATAAGCAGCCTGAGACGACGGAAGGACCGCTGACGCACCGTAGCACATATTAGACAGGACAATTAACGGACGAATCGCAACGGCGCAATTAATTAATAGCTCGATCTTTGAGTAGGACAACCTACCGATAAAGTTGCGACGAGCACCGGCAGTCACTTGATTACGACCGATATATTTCCATCGTGACCTCGGTTCTAGGTAGCTAACGAAACACTCCGTTAGGACAGTATTGGAGTTCTGGGCCATCGAGACCCATTAACACCGTCGCGGTGGTAACGTGTTCGGCATCACTATGGGGGGGAGGCCTAGCCCACAGATGCACAAATGAAAAATACGAAAAACCGACCAGTTAAGAGAACGAAGAATAATATACCAGATTGGCACGGTCCCAAGCCACCACATGTTAGCGTTAGACATTAAGATGAACGGTGTCGCGGTGACAGGTGACAAGGCTATCACAGTAGCATCCTCTACGGTGCAATTCGTGAGGGAAAGCGGTGTCAATAGTTGATACATCCGTACCTAGTAAACCTTTCAAATAGAACTTTTCTGAGTCGCGGGATAGCCTTTGCAGCGACATCCAACCATGATTACTATTTGCAGTCTTCGTACTTGTAGTCTTCGTACCACGTCCTTCGCCACTGAAGTCCATCACAACCTGTATCTGCAACCACTTTGTAGCGATTATTATTATTGTTACTGGGACTACGTATAAATTAGTTAAGTGCTACTACTACGTGCCCCTGCTGGTTGTTACTTGTCATCATAGGATGGCTAGGAAAATGTACGTACGTGTGGAGAGAAAAGAAGGAGTTATCGTTGCGACTCGAATGTTTTTTAAACTGAACGGCAATTCAAAGTCCAACAAAGCCCGACAGAGGGTCCGCACTGCGGACAATAACTTGCTCACGGCGAAGTCCGTGCTGTACAATGGGGTTCAGTTTATAAGGACGCCAGTCCGTGCAACGTCTCCTTCCACTTCTTCCACCACAAGTGTAACTAGCCGTCGAAGTAGTAATAGTAATGGTAGTAATGGTAATATTAATGTTCACATGCTGAGGAGCGAAAAAAAAAAGGCTCATGCAAATGTGCGAGCGACAAATACTAAAACGAAACGCAGAAGGCTGCTCTTGTCGCACCCGCTGATAGGACGCCTGAGATGGTGTTCATATCGTGTTATAGGTGAGCGACGCAGTTATGCCGTGAATTTATGTTTCATAGTCGATCTAACGTGGTCCGTAATGCATCTAAGGTTCATGTGGCTGCATGACGACGACGATAGTTTATCTCCGGTGTGACAATCCGTGTCCAATCCCTCTTACTGGTCCCTCTTACTGGTCCCTCTTACTGGTCTAGTCGCGTTATTGTGTTTGGGCGTTTGTTGTAAGTGTTCATTGCAACCATAACTATTGAATTGATGGCCAAAATTGGGGGCCGTTGTTGCAAGTGTTCATCGAAATCCATCGGCCTTAGGCAGGTTTTGTTGTGAGTGACTGTCGCAACACACCCTGTTTATCTGTAGTGTCCTGACAATGATGCCTCCGTTAATGTTCTGAAATTCATTTCTGTCCTAGCACAGAAGTTATTGTCAAGCGACGATTCACTGCAACTTTCTTCAAGGAAATTGATCCAAAGTTCTGTTGGTGCTCTCAGGTTATTGTCGGTGCTCTCAGGTTATTGTCCAGCCGTGATTTACTGCAACTTGTTTCAAGGAACTTAATGCGAGGGTCCATAGGTGCTCTTGAGTGTTAAGAGTACTTAAGCCGAACAGATTGAATCACAATGCCACCAGTATCACGTATCACGCAACATGAGGAATTCTCTTCGCCAGAACCGCGGCTCTTCTCGATATCAGCCGTATCGTGTTGGGTCGGGAGGCAGGCCCTCCCCAACATCACCGATATCATTGAACTTACGTGCTGCGAGGCTCACTCGTAGTAATGCAGTGATCCTCGACCGCAATTCTGGAGGTGCTCTCTCAGTGCATTGCAAGTGACCATTTTGAGGTGTGGTTCGTGTTCATATTTATCTAGGCCATCTCCACGCCGTCCCGATCAGTGGAGACGATGATAACCACGTCAAAGTCGACAACAACCGACTTCGATTCAAGTGGACCTCCTCCTGACACCCCAACCCTGACGATGGCATCGGAAACCTTCGGTTCAACGACCACAACGACATCGGATACCTTGAACACCACAACCAGCTTCAAGACAGCCGCTAGTAAGCAAATTCCATCCATCCATGGCCGTCTACTTCCCTAAGATGAATTCGTGTAGGTAACCGTGATAAGGATAAATCGGTCTCTGTTGACAACGAGTCATATTTTTCTGCTTCGTCCTCGTCGGCTGTCCTAGTCAACCACTCCCCTACGGCAAGCTCCGCATCAAGGCCAACATCGATCAACCTCTCTCCCGCCTTCAAGCAGAGTGTTCGAAGGGCAGTGCAACGGCGATTGAGGCGCTATGCTCGCGAGTTGGATCCCCACGCTTCCAGGGAGGTCGAACTTAGTATCTTAGAAGCCATCGACTTGGCTCTAAGGATTTTAGAGAGGTCCCATGGGCCACAGGTAGCTCCGTCCCATATCCTTCTTACGCTGACATGCTAATAGCCGTTTACTCCCAGAATATGGCACCCTTCGTGGGCATCATTGCAGCAAGTCACTCGCCAGTCACTACTTCGATCTCAACGCATCTCTGCCCTACTACTCTCAGTTCCTTGCTATACAACGTTGCTAACCATGCAGTTCAAGGTTCTTTGAAGGCAATCTGTTTAAGTGGGAAGCATTTACTTACAGCACTCAACCCTGTGGCTAAATCAACATCGGTGCCCCACACTTATGAGATGGCGAGGTTAGACGTTCCGGTACCTCAAGCACAGAGTGTCTTTATCCCTGGCGAGTGGGATCAGGACCAGGATTACAATTAGTCGACGGACGTGCTGACTCTAGAATACAATGTACTATGCTCAGTATGGATTGTATGTATCACAACCCACTGTTTCGCGAACTAAGCTGCAAAAGCAAGACAAACTTCCTCGAAAGACATCACTGTCCCATCCTGTGCAACAATTTTTCGGGCATTCTTTTGACAGTGCTTAATGTTCAACACTTCTCCTAAACGAGGTCCCTCTGTGACCACACACAACTGATTTTTCGCGCTGGGATTAGCAGGTCTCAGACAAGTCGCAGGAATAACGTGGGTTTGGACTGCCGAGCCCCTGTTATGGCCGGTCACGGTAACACACACATGGCCGAGTGGAACAACACCAGAGTCGCTGGAAAACGGATTAGAACGTCTTGTTCGGACGATACGTTTGCCTATAGATGCGTTATTATACGGCTGGTAGTGATCGTTTACGGTGAGGCCTAGAAGTAAGCGAGTGAAATCACAGAAGTTGGGTCGGAACAGCCATGGGATTTCGCCTGTGTCACATAAATATAAATTAGGAATAGGAGATATAGAAAGATGAGAGCCACACCATAGACAGAGGCGGTAGGAGTCAAGTCTTCCGCTGTAACCCTCCATGCATCTGAAGTTACTGTTGAAGAGCCCTCTACCACGGGTGAGGGCGCCGATGGTGGAGGTGTGATGCTACGGACCACGGTAACGAATGATCGACGCTGCAGTTCCTGCACTGTCCCAAGAGGGAGAAGTGTCCCATCCAGTACCAAGCCAGTCCTGATGACGAGATTAACACAAGTCTGAGTAGTGAACCAGGAGTCTTACGGTGTAGCGATGTGATTATTCCTCAACTGGACCAACTGACCCTGCAGTGCGACTTGGCTAACGCCTTGTCCGGTCGACCTCAATGTCCCCTGGTAACCTTTCTTTTCACCACGGATGACCCAGACATCCCGGCCGACCCATCGCCATAGTTGCGCGGCAGACCGCTCTGCAATCTTGCGGCAGAATGTAATCGGGACACTTATCTGAATAGATGTTTAGACTCAAAAAATAGTCTAAAAGACACTCACATTCTGCCCATACGTGTCGCACACGAAATCTAGGCACGCCTGGTCAAAGTGCACCGCCTGTACCGTGCCCCTACTCCGAAACCACTTGCCTCTCGCTACTTCAATATCGTCACCTGCACAGACATCGAAGCCTTTTTCCTTGGTGAAACTTATCGTACATGGAGCCCGATGCACTCGAACGTCGTGGACGTTTACGGGTACCATTTTGTAGCCAGCAGGGTGCTGTGCTGAGGCAGTGTCGGTGTCGCCCTGCGTACTGGGGTGCTGTGTTGAGGTGGTGCCAGTGTCGCCCTGCATACTGGAGGAGTCAGAAACCTCCTTTACATAAATCCACGCTTGATCGCCATTACTGTTCATCCATTCTATAGTGGCTTCAGCGCCTTTGTACGCTCCTCGACAGACAACGGCAGTGTCACCAGGCAGGACTTTGTCCGCTGGTTCGGGAAGATTCATGCGCATGCCTGCATCATGCTTGGTGGAGAGGGAACGCACATGGTCCGGCACATGCGTTTCCAACAATAATTCGGAAACTTCAAGCTAAGTTGGGCATTAGTATAACATAAGAAAAATGGGGATTCCAAACTTACATGAGGTGATTGGCTGTCATACTGGAGGCTAACACTACCGCCAGATGCCGTGATAATATGGCCAACATAACCGCGATAGGGACCAGCAATGATCCTCACCGTTTGTCCAGTGCTGAACACTCTGCGAAGCTCCTGTATGCAACAATGAATGGCTTCATCCTTGTCGTCAAGGTCGCCCTCCCGTGCCTCCGCGTTGAGTAGTAATACGCTCGCAGTCCGCTTCTGCCATTCGACGTCGATGAGTTTACCTCGACTACCAGAAAGTTCCCCCTCGCAGATTTCGACTGTATCGGATTCTCGCCAAAACTGGGCAGAGAATAAGTGCACCGTCTTCTCAACGAACGTTCGTTCGAAGTTCGCTACCATATGAAAGGCTATATCATCGGGGATTGGAAGTTCGACCGAAACGACCGAGTGGGTCGGTACCGTCAAACGAAGGAGACCACAAATGAAGTCATGGCCACCACACCGAAAACCAACGTCCTCTCCAATGGGAGACGTTATTGGCTCCAGTGCAAGGCTTGCAAGTGTAGCCAGCTCGCTAGAGAAGAGGGACTTCTCGCCGGACTGCTGAGGTAAGTCGTATGGGCGCTCACGGGGGGCAACAATTAAGGTAACATCAGTTTGATCGGATCTCTCGACAAATCCAATGTCGCCTTTGTACAAGCCCTTCTTGATGCGAACCCAAGTCCAAATTGGGAGCGTCTGCTGAGCCTCGAAGGCGGCGAGGGAAGTGGCCTCAGCCGGTGGCAGGAGAATTATTTCCTTGGTTGCAGAGCGATGAGAGGGGGGCAAACGATTCCGGACCTCTGCTGAACAGGTGCCCACCACATAGAGTTGGCGGGGCAACCAAGGCACAGACATTACGTCGACTCCCCTTGACTTCATATATTCACGTACAAAAATCTGGGCACTTTCTGTACGAAGAGATGAAAGGATAATGAAAATGAGAGGTGGAGTTGCTCGCATGATGTGGACGCACCTGAATAAAGGTCCACCACATAAACATTTTTCATCAGGGGGAGAGGGATACCCTCCGGGATCTGCGACACCTTATGCGTTTGAATATCTCGACGCTGCGACATACCGCTATATCGTGCCATCATGCCATCAATAGCCTGGTTAAAAGAATGCTTCCCAGAAAGACCTGCATTCATGGGGACGCTTGTTCTCCATCGGGTTTCGCCAAAGTCCTCCTCTTCCTTGTCATCCTCATCGCTATCTTTCTCGGCAGCAGCTAAATCGAAAAACTTGCTGATTCCCGTCTTTCGGCGCTTCCGGGGAGCCTTGCCAGGACGAGCGGAGATACGGAGTAACGGATTTGTGGAGGTAACAAAACTGACGCCGTGGGATTGCATGGCCTGCTCGACAAGAGACGAGGGTGACCGCGGGTCTTCGTTGGAGGGGTCAGATAGTGCGAACAGTGCGGTGATAAGTGGCTGCCATTCAGCATGGACGTATCGTGGCCCGAATTCCCTAATTCTGTCGTCAAATTCGGGGTAGTTGAGTTTTTCCTGAGCCCAATCCATCACAAGGCGCCACGCAGACAGATCTTTGAGCAACGGGTCTGCTAAGTTTGGCGGATGAGAGAAATACCTACAAAGTAGGAAAGGTACAGTACCTGATGTCGTGCTCGGCATACTTTCACTGTCGCGGTCGGCGGCGGGCAGATTGCGTGTTCCGGGGTTAGATGGACACGGGGCCTCCGACAAAGAACCAGCTAGATTCGGCGGATCCGAAGTGAGCTTAAGCAAACATGAAGAGGAGAAACATACTGGTCGCATTGCTCGACTCCTGCTCTCCGAGCTTCTCCAAAAATTCTTTTTCTATGTCAGCAAAGCAGAGTGGATCTATAAGGATATACTGCGTGATGTCCATCCACTCGTCTTCGTCGAAATTAGATTCAAGAATGTACTGTATCTCTTCCATTGCGACCTCCAAGGTAATCGCCCGTGACGCATATTGTTTAAGAAAACGAAGGGCTTCCTTGTTGATCATTTGCGGAGTGATGCGGAATGGATGGTTAGACATGACGAGTTTTGGGAATGGAAATGGTTGGACGATTGGTTCGTAGTGGTGGACGATCGCAATGTAGCGGATATATTAGCGACGGACAATAGTAGTACTATCTTGAATTACCTAAGCCCACGCCTCAACAATATTGTACTCAGGCGAAAGGCGACGGACATAGCGATCTACGACAAGTGTTCATTAGTTTTGTAGCAGTAGGCAGGGAGGCAGCCAGCCAAATTCCATACCAAACAGTACACCGTCAGTTTCACATTGCACGGCTTCGCATTGGACCACTAACATTATTACTACTCACTCATACTCATACTTGTACTCGAAAGGCATGGGAAGAAAGAGAAGGTCCTTTGTCGCCGGTGACCTTTTAAACTGAATGACATTTACTTTCAAAGCCCGACAGGAAGTCCGCATTCACTGGGACACAAGTGCGTAACCAGAACACCTGATCCGCTACGACCATTGTAAGTCGCGGTGAGTATCTTTGTCATTTCAGAACTCAAACGACTCACATTCTCTGCTGTAGACAGGAGATGAAGAAAAAGCACAATCAATACTCCACCGATTTCATGGAGCAGCAAGCCGCTGAACTCGGTTTTGGTACGATGGCAGGGGGAAATTCTGAGAGAGATAAGCCAGAAGGTATCAGAAATTCAAGGTCGTACGTTTGCGTCGGTCACTGTCTTTTGAGCGCAGTGACTGACCGATGGTGTAGCCGGGTTGACGGTTATGGAATACGAGGTGCGCATACCCCGTTAATAACCGTTTGCCGTTGGTATACTGACGCTACGCACACCAACAGATGCTCTGGTCGTACCAAAGGCCTCTTTGGCGTAAAAGGGGAAGAAGAAAACGTCGCATTCTATAAGAATTTTATGAACCAGGAACTGTGTACTACGGCGACTTGGTCCTTGGATGGAACCCAAGGTGCGGATGGGGTATTGGCGTATGAACAGAAGGTTGAGGAGATAGGGTGAGTCTTCTCTGATTCCTCCTCTAATTCCTCCCTTCCAGTCGTTCTGACGACTGGTCTGTACACAGAATGGAAAGAAGCGTATGAACGCGTAGGGGATACTTATCCACGGTTTCCATTTCTACTTCCACGTCTGATCCAGTGCAGTGCAAGACACGAGCAGAACGTGCGTGACCCTCAGCTAGTCGCCTCGTATAACTCACTCCTAACTCCCAAAGTGCTGACGCTGCCAATGCTGCCTACGAGAGCAGAGACGGGAGAGGTGTTGCTAAGGTTACAAAGGGAATTGCTTGATGCAAATGTGGAGGGTGCAGCGTGAATACGATGTAACACACCTTTGTTGGAACTATGCCTATATTGTAATAGTAGTCGTGATGGTTCAAGAAAACAAACACAGCTAGCATTGCACCGGGCGTTCGACATTCTAATGACAATCTATACAAGTCGTCTAGTTTTGTGCATAGATCGTCATCCACCGGAAATGCTCGTCCGAGGCCATTCCTTTGTTCTGAGCCAACCAACTTTCATCATAGAATGGGCGGGGTAAGCCTTCGACAGCTTTCCGCTCTGATGGTGAAAAGTTGTCGCGTCGGATACGCTTTGCAGCCTTGGCACCTCTGGGGGAAAAGATACTAGAGTCTTGCAACCTTCGCTGGTCAATGAGGTTCAGTTCCTTAACGATGTCCCTCCTCCAAGGAAGCGTGTGCGTGCAAAAAATTGTTTCGGTATCCTCGCCGTCACTATCTTCCGAACTCATACCGTCACTGCCCAACTTTGTGATAACACTGTGGAGGAACCGCCAGGCTACTACGTCATCATCGCCCTTTGCTTCCTTGACAGCTACCATGGCCTTCGTTACGTCCTTGCTGACGTTGATATTTCTGTCCTAAATCAGCACATAGGTTGGGTATTATCAGAATTGCTTACTGTTCGTCGCCGCATGTCTCTCCTTGCCTTCATTAGGGTTTCATCCTTGTGATTTGCTAACCTCGCGGCAACCTCTGCATTCGTTTCAACAGAGAGATCATCACGAACACGAGGCTTAGCCCTATCGACACTGTCTCTTGATCTGGGCGAATTTCTGTTTGATTTTACCAGTCCAATATTCGTCTGATCTTGTTTCAACGGTCCAATTCTGTCGCATATCCACCAATAGGCACATCAACTGGGAAATAACTGCCTGATTCCAAGGAGACGAAGCAGGATGATTGAAATCCCACTGCAAATGTGATGGATCGGGACCGGGACCAGTTCCCTGTACAAACGCCTTCGTGACTTGACTGGAGGCACCACCACACTGTAGGAAGTCTTCATCCTGAGTAACCTTGAAGGCCTGTCTTGAACAGATCTCTAACGTGTGCCTGTACGATAGTGGTGAAGGGGAAGATTATTATAGGACGCTCTGTAGGACACTTACAAGGTTCTGTATCCGTTGTTTCTCTGTCTCAATTTCTTTACGAGACTCCTGATTTTTCCGTCGACCTCTCCTAGAAGGCGTTGAGGAGGCAGAAGGCGTTGAGGCAGAAGGCGTTGAGGAGGTTAGTGGAGGGTCGGTATTCATCTCTCGCAGGGTATGATTACTGGGGTTAAGTGATACAGACGCTGGCGCTTCCGACTGTTCCTGGTCCCGCTCCTCCTGTGCAACACTCGGTGACTAATAAAGAGGGTCAATACTGTGGTTTCTTACATCGACGTAGTGACAAATCAGCTTCCCACTTCCTAAAGTTGACCTGGGACGGGGTGTGTACTTTGCACTTGGGGGTGGATCAGACACCCTCGGAGGATGGCTTTGGAGCTATGGGCTCTATGAGCGCTGGTTTGCAGTAGCCAAAAAAATACTACCTCCTGTAGCTGACGGAGAGTCATCTCATACTTGTCGTTCAATGCTAGTATTTCCGATTCCCTGTCAACCTGAAGAACAAATAGGTTAACCAGTGAAGATGACAAGGTGAGATAGCACACTTGTAGCCGTTGGATTTCCGCTTTCGCTTCTAGCAGAACATGATCCTGCACTTCACCGAGATCCCTTTGAAGTTTCTGAAGCGCTTGTGACTGCTGCACAATGGTGGCGTCCTTTAATCTAGCCTGGGCTAACACCGAGCTCTGAGCAGCAGTTTGCTGTTTTACCTCCTCGAGGCCCTGCCTGAGCTGGGAAAGAAGCTGAGCCTGCTCAGTGATGACAACATCCTTGTTCCTGATTTGCGCTTCCAAATTCTACGATTCTGAGCAAGTGGAAGAATTAGTGGGAAATGACACTGTACACTCAAACCAGACTCTTTTTGACGAAATCTGCCTTCCAATATCTACGCTCGTCAGTTACGAAGGTAGAAAGTCTCACGTGAGAGGGAACACACATTGAAATTAGCGACTTGGTGATAGAGACTGTTCCTCAAGCCATAAACCTGCGTACGCAAAGCGTTCGAATGATCGACTTCTCGTAGGAGGACCTTCGGGGGAGGCTAACATCGTAAATGAATAAGTTAGTTATCACCAGTACTGAGTCTTTGCGCACCAATGGGGCGGAGGCAATCTCGGGTGCGAAAGATCGTTTGTGGAGAATCATGGCGCCTGCGCCGCCTCCACCTCTGCCTTCACCTGTCACAATACATTAGTACGCAGAAGCATTTTCCTGGTCGTCATCCGCACCAGGAGTCAGTTCTTTGAAGTTTGAAGAAGTCGGGACCAGAGATAAGTCCGGAGTATTGTCATCTGTGAGTATCGCTGGTGTCGGTCTGGTGCCAGCATCCACCGGCATGGTGTTGACGTCCATTGGTATGGTACTCGCTGGTACTGCAGCCAGTGAGGTATCGGCCTCCATGGGCGTAGTATCGGCGAGTGTCGCTGGTGTCGGCGGGGTATTGGCAGGTATCGCACTCAGCATAGTATTGGCATTCATGACCGGCGTATCGGCGTCCATTGGTATGATATTAGGGGGTACCGCATCCGTGGTGGCATTGACATCCATCGGCATGGTATTGGTGGGTGTCGCTATGGGGGTGGCATCAGCTTCGTCCATCAGTATGGTATTGGCGGGTGCCGCCGTGGGTGCGGTATCAGGCATTGTCCAATGGTACAGCGTCCGTAACCATCACTGGGCTTGAGCCAGCTGGAAACATCATAAAACATTCTGGATAATGAAGGCCAAGTTATTATGTTCTTACCTCCGACATTGGACGGGAGAGATTCTAACGGGAAGGATTCATCTTGCGTATGCGCAGAATTCTCAAAGAATGATCTGAAGAAAGCCATGGTGTGTCTTAGGCGTCCCATAATACTTAAATATGAGTAGGGGTAAGGTAAATACCGTGAGCAAAGCAAAATGAAGGTGCGAACTTCCGTAAAACTTAACAATAAATTGGTCCCAATGGTCGCGAAGTGGGGAAGTGTAGGGTTGCCTGGAGACAGGTTATTTAGAGTTTACGATATCAGCTAATAGGTTACATACTTATTGTGATAAGGCGAAACAAAAGGAGTTGATTTGCAAACAAAAAAGGCGGTATGAAGCGGTATGAAGCAGCAGTATAAAGGAGTTGATACCGCAAACAAAAGGCGGTATTCAAGAAGTTCCTCTCGCGCTGCGCACCATGCACTCCTCCAGGCCAGTCCCCGCATTCTTCGACGCAGACGAGCCACCACAGCAGTTGCCAGTGCTATCTTCGCAGTCAGAGATGTACTATCGGCCGAAAAATCGCGTGCGTGTATCTGCCATGGAAGAGATGTCATTATCGCACCATCCAATTGCCGTACCTGCAACCAACGCCAAATCGACCGCCAAAATGCCGCGCACGACTACACCTGGAATCAGTTCAAGAGCAACAACCCCCAGAGAAGCAACCCCCGTCACGAAACCCTCGGGTAAAGTAGGGGGAAAGTCGGTCACTATCATCGAAGACTATGAAGGAAGCCCCGGCTCACCCTCGTCATCCGAATTAACGGAGTCGACTTTGCCGTCCTGGGACGAAGACAAAGAAAGCGATAAGAGGAAAATTCCGAAACCTAATGGCGAGGTGGGGCGACCAGGGCGGGGCGGCTATAATTTAGAGGATCAATTAGGTTGGGGGAGAGATGGCTTTAAGAATCTGAAGGTGAGTTTAGGTTTTTTTTTTTTTTTAGTAAAGCTCATAAGATTTACCATGACAGCGATTCGTGAAGAAAGCGGTGAGAAAACACCTAGATCCAACGAAGTGTCAGAGCCTGCAAAATCGCAGGGCGTTGGAGACCATGAACAAAACGGTAAGTAACGGCCGTGGCGGTATGGTCATGCCCACTCACCAGGCGACCTAGGCCATAGCTGAATTTCCAGACCTTGATGACTTCGAGGGGTGCTGGCCAGTTCAGGACCTCGTGCTACTCCAACTCAAATATTCATCCTTCAGGGCTCGACAACAACAGCGAGATAGAACCACCCCTCCCCATGAGACCGTAAAGACCAATACGAGGCGAAGCTGGTAGAAACCCTACGAGTACACTAATATACACAGAAGGGAATGATAAGAATAACGAACGAAGCCCCTGTAGGGGTAGAATTTAGATTGACTGCGAACAATGCACGATTGAACTGAGGGCAGTAACCAGGGATGGACATGGATTGCGGTACCCGAGAGCGGCATCCGCACGAACCCAACTTTAGAAGGACTGTGGACCATGTTAGACTGACTACAAACATAAATTCACGACTCGCGACATCACTTATGATAACCCCGTACGGACGTTGTCGCGCCCTACCAGCGGATGCGACACCATACTTCGCATACTTTTGGTATTGGCAACGTGATTGATGAGACTCAATTATTTCTTTTTCGCTCTCTGTTGGATTACTAGTTTATCATACTGTCATATCTCATACTACGATTAATATTCCCAGGTTGACGATGATGGTTAGTGGAAGAGTAGGAAAAGTGAAAAGAGATGCTGTGTGAAATGGGCGGTCTTATAAACTGAATGGCACCAAACCTGCACGTGACTGACTACGTGTTAGTTCCCAAGTTCTGCTCACTAGCTATGGTACACGGTCACTACACCATCCTCTACACCACCCTCTTGCCTCCTCGGTTCACATCATCTCGGTGGAGTTCCGGAAATCAACTACAAGGTACGTGGCTGCCATAGAGCGCTCGTACTCACGTGTAACAGTTGCGCATACACGAGGTATTGCGGTCCCAGCTGCGTGCTGTAGGCACGGGTTCGTCTCTCCAGTACGCAACCGCCTCATGGAACGCTCCTTTCCTCGGAAACTGTGACTTGCGCACCCAGGAGGTGTCGTTCCCATCTGCAGGCACCGGCAATGTCAGCTTCACGCGTGTGCTCTCCACTATGAAGTCCAACAGTGCTATTCAGACGTACCCGTACCTTGTCTTGGGACCAATAAATAAATGTCGAATACTTGTTTCTATCTCGCGGATGAGTTATATTATTGCCTGGAGACGGTCAATGTATTCTCAATGAACTTTCAGGGACAACAATCAGATGCAATTGTCCAGAGACAAGTACCAAAGACACCAGTACAGACTAGTTACAGTACAGTATTCCCAATAAGAGGGTGCTCTAGGACATCTAGTGGCAGGGGGTAATGACAAAGAAAACCATCCAAGGTAGCATAGTACCTGGTTCTTCTGATGATTGATGGGTCATACGGGTTCGAAATGGTGCGCACGGGGCACTCTCGCATGTTATCACTCAACCAAATCTTGCCTACAGGATACATTTGAGTTTCTCAATATCCTACAGGCCCATGGATTCCCAAAGTCATTGGCGTCCTTACACATCTCGATCTCATAAAAAAGCAATCTACTTTAAAGGCCACCAAGAAAACTATAAAGAAACGCTTTTGAACAGAGATATACCAGGGTGCAAAGCTCTTTTACCTTTCTGGCGTTCTCAATGGGCGGTATCCTGACACCGAAATCCTGAACCTTTCCCGCTTCATTAGTGTGATGAAGTTCCGGCCTCTCATATTTCGTAATAGCCACCCTTACCTCCTCGCTGATCGTATCGAAGATCTTACACCTCGAGAAACTATACGTGCATCGAGGGGTAAATGCGACCGCACTGTCACATTGTACGGGTATCTCCGGGGTACTAACCTTCGACAAAGCACAAAAGTTCACATACCTGGCGTGGGTGACATGTCCATAACATCTGTCAAAATATTGGGAGACCCTTGTCCACTACCTGATGCGGATTCTGAGAAATGGCGGAAGCTCAGCGAGAAGAAGAAACTTCTTGTACACGCACCGATGAGTGATGTTGGAGGTGTCATATATGACAAAGACGCTGTGTGGATCAATGTTCCTGGGAACTTTACTCGTGGAGCCGCCGACGGTAAGATGTCACTCCTTCATGCCTAGACCCAGCGTAACCTTCGCTAGTTCCACTGGGTGAGGGAGAAAAAATGGTTATGGACCTTCAGGATGTCGACGCTACGTTGGCGGATACGGTTTCCCCGCAGTCAAATTAAACTATTGGGATCCTCGTCGAATTAGATTCTGGACGGGCCAACCGGGGTCGGATTTCATTGCGTAGGGGTGATGAGACCCATTTCCTGTCCCTCAGAGAAGGAGCGAGGAGGAGCTGATATTGCTTCGCCGACAGTGACTCTGAACTTTGGAGAAGGGGAGGAAGAAATGGGATGATAGGGATAACTCCTCTCCATTGGACCTGGAGGAGGACATGGATGACTTATCAGATGAAGTTGATGGCGATGGTGGAGATATGATTGCAGGTCCTGCGTGCAAGGAGAACCTGTCTGCCAAGGCCGCTGCTGCATTTTGCTGAAACATGCCCGACGGAAGCGCAGAAAGGACTGGATGGGGGTCCATATACTCGAGCCGTCTTACCCCCCAGCCAATTGTCAATGGTGAAAGCGAAGTTCCTCAAAAGGAAGACCTCTCGAGTGCCGATGATTTCTTCCGTCCAAAAGAAGCACTTGAACGGAAGGATGACGAACTTGACAGAAACGAAGGACATACCTGTCGCTCGAAAGTCTTCGAGAATGGGAGAACGAGGCGACATTAGATTCTCTACGTTCTGCGTTCATCACTGGTGACCATGCTCCTGTGGATGGTGTCGTTGCCGAAGAAGAGGACGGAACGGAAGCAGGCGACTTTGAGGATCTGGAGGCAGACGAGTCGAGGCAGCCACCTCCACCTCAAGATGCCGAAGCCGCTCGAGTTGCAGAGCTTGCTGCCAAAAAGGCGGAACTTAAACGCAAATTTGATGAGCAGTATGACGACCCAGAGGCTGTTAAGATGGACTTCTACGACGAAAAAGAAGGAGGAGATCAACCGTCAACTACAGATTAATCGTGCTGAATTTGAAGGCATCGATGCAGAGGCACGCGCACTGGTGGAAGGCTACTGGCCAGGTTCCTACGTTCGTATCGAGCTCTCGGACGTCCCTTGCGAGATGATAGAGCACTTTGACCCGCACTACCCTATCATCGTAGGAGGGCTGCTTCCCTCCGAAGAACGATTTGGATACCTTCAAGTTCGCATCAAGCGGCATCGATGGTTTACCAGGATTCTGAAAACTAACGACCCTTTGATCTTCTCTCTGGGTTGGAGACGCTTTCAGACAGTGCCAATCTACTCGTTAGACGACCACTCCATTCGGATGCGGATGCTCAAGTACACGCCTGAGCCACATGCACTGTTACGCCACTTTCTACGGACCAGTGTCCTTGCCGAACACTGGCTTTTGCACCTTCAACGGTCTCGATGGCCAGACTTCCATGTTCAGGGTGTCGGCTACTGGTGTGGTGCTTGATGTTGATCGCTCCACCAAGATCGTCAAGAAACTGAAGCTTACAGGTGTTCCATTCAAGATCTTCAAGAACACGGCATTTATAAAGGACATGTTCAATAGTGCTCTTGAGGTTGCCAAGTTCGAGGGTGCTCATATTCGGAACGAGCGATTGCAACCATCCTCAGCTTCAGCACAATCTCATACGTAAACTGACCAAGTATATCAGTCAACTTGCCCATCCACCCAAGAGATCCAGGCGTCCTGCTCGAGAAGTCGTTCTGAACGGCCATGGAGCAAAGCCAGCGTAGTGCCCCACTAATCCTAAAGCAAGGAGTGAATGAACTGCAACGAGCCACTGGTACCAGACACTCACTTGCAATAATGGCAGTATGATGACATGTTTGACGGAGAAATTCCACCGAGCGCAATGGCACATCACCCATTCTAGACGAACTATCTCCAAGTCTTTATCCAGTGCAGTAGAATAAACGCGCGCTGGGAAGTGTGGGTAGTGCCGAAACATGTCAATGGCATCTGCTCCGGCAGGAAGCTGTCGTTGGACCGCTAATTGGATGCGCCCGTCATCTTCGAAAATGTATTTGATGCAACCGGGAATGGGGGGACAAGATTGGCTCCCTCCGGGATAAAACATGATTAAGCTATTACCTTCATGGGTCGAGCATCGACTAAAGTGAGTGCCACCGAAATTAGTGTGTGCATGGAGCACCAAGCGCTTCTGGGAAGTCAGCAGCTGGAGGTCAGTCGGTGCAACTTGCTTAGGGCCTCCTTTGGGAACATCAGGCAACGACTCGGTTCGAGACCCCACTGTTTGTTATATACTTGTCGAACAGGAGCTTACACTCCTTGATGGCTGCGGGGCAGTCCGGCCGAGCCAGCCAATGCCGGAGTTTAGATCCCTGAATGAAGGAATCCAAGACTGTTTGTTCAAGCTCACCTGATTGGAGATTAAAATGCGGTATGAAGCCCGAAAGAGATAAAGGAGACGAACCAAATTTATGATTTATCGGTAAGCGTTGCAAATGACCAATTAGACGCTCAAACGGGAAGCGGAAGCACCACGAGCGCACAGGTCCAAAGAGCTTGAGATAGTCATATATATGGCAAGCCATGTGACAGTTTGGGCGAGGCTTGGCAGCGGGTAAGACACTCGGTAATGTTGACAGCCAGGTTGTTATGCAAGCGCGGTATGCCTTGATGCGTGACTGAGTCATAGTACGAGAGCAGGCAATGCGAATTGCAGACACAAGTGCCATCGTGTTATCCAAGATCTTCCGTAGGTGAACAGCCTCGTGTGACTGGTGAGTTGAGCCCTCACCCCAGAGGCTTACCAAAGCCAAAGGTAGGTAGATGGTAGCTAGAGTACGCCATTCATCGGCCTTCAAGGTGCCCGCTCTCGCCTCCCCAAAGTTCTTAGGCACAGATCTGAGCCAGGACGGGATGGTTGTTTCCTTAATAACGCTCTGAATGCGTTGGATAACTTCAGGCGTAGATGTCATCGTTGGCGGACATGCAGCCATTGGCATTGATTTGCGCTGCAAGCATCGGTGAGATCAAACTGGAGAAATGCATAAGAAACATACCCATTTCACTAAGGCGTTAACCCAGTGTGCTTTGCGTACTTTGCCTCCTAGCGACGCGCTCGTACCCTCTGCGTTTTTGTGCAAGGGCCGTAGTGCCGTGCACGTACCCTCTGTGTCTTTGCGCAAGGGCCGTAACTGCAGTCCCTCGGCTACAAACTGAAGGGCAGCATAATTTTTATTCATGAGCTTCAACTCAAGACGAGTCATGTGATTTTCGACATCAGAGAGGTCCCCTCCCTCCGTGCGGTTTTTCACAGCGCCAGTAAGAAGGGCTTGAATGTTCTCAATCTGGGAGCGATCGTTCTTTGAGAGGCCTGTAGCCTCAGGAGTGTCGAGGGAGCGGAATGGGTGCGAGAATGCAGGTTGCAAGTCAGCTTCTGACCGAGCCTTCATCGCAACAGTGGTAGTAAGGCCAAGGTATTCACGGAAGTGTGCCTGTGCCAGGCCCTCCAGAAGGCAGTGCATCGAGTCAACAACGAGCTGTCGTGCAGGATCCCAATAGGGCAGGCGCCAGAATGGTGACCACCGCACACCGTTGCTACAAAACAATCTGTTCCGCTCTTTGACAGAGTTAGCATCCCTATAATCAGAAGCATGGGCCCGCAACTCAGCCTTGTCGCGAAACTGCCAATCTTTAGAATCGACATCTGTACGACCAAGTGTCGAAGTTTGAACACAATGACAAGCGCTACAGTAGAAGTGGCTGGTGGCACTTGCTTGCGAGTTGAGCGGATTTTCTAGCGGCCGGAAGATCGCAAACGACACAGGCGATGGCAGAGCGAGTGATGCGATCTTTCTGGAAGCACTATGGGA